>JAPYYT010000457.1:0-50219 GCA_030522565.1 Ceratosolen corneri
AAAAAAAAAAAAAAGAACTTAAAAGAACGCCCTTTCTCCTCTCCTCCCCTTCTCCTCGATGTCCTTTAAAGAGCCAAGGGACTCTTTTCCCTTACGAATTAATTAAAAGGCGGGATCAGCACACACGCACGCACACACACGCACACGAGTTTGGCCTAGGCAGGCGTGCTAAAGCTGTTTATCCTTTTAAAATAGGGAATTCGCCGACACGTACAGGAGGGCAATGGACTCGACGTGGTACAAGAGAGCCGTCGATCAGCATGCGATCGAGCCTGACAGTTTCGTATTCAGTGTGCCATTCGACGCGAGTAAGAGCTTTTTAACATTGACTCTCCTTTAATGTCTTTCGTGCATTTATAAATCTTAATGTAAGTGTAAAGTATGTGAGTAATGGGCCAGAGGGAAATGAGCGGTCAGTGAGAGATTGAGGATTAGAAGGTGTTGGAACGATTTGACGTATGTGCAAATGCTTTTATGGAGGCTAAAGCCGTCAATGGAGCGTATTTAATTTTCTTTTAATAATTGCGGATGAAATTATTGTAGTATACTCGTGCGTGGTGATGGTTTATTGGAGAGAAGTTATTTTGTATATTTTTACAAACAATTACTTGCTAGGATGTTAAGATTTTATTTGTTTGAGACTTTGAGACTTTGAGACGATCTTGAGTTTATATTGTAAAAAAAAAAAAATATCTTTCCATGTAATTTCTTTTACTATTTTTTTTTATGCTTTTTTTTTGTTTATAAAACTAAATGCGTTGATTTTGCGAATATGATTTATTGTTCGATCATTAACTTTGCTCAAAATGTGACATTTGCCTTCGGGAGCCCTAAGCAATTAAAAAGTACAATTGGTCAGCTGCCAATTTGGCCTCAATCAGTTATAAATGCATCTGATTATGAGCAATGCCATTCGATTCTCATATTCCTCATTCGCTCTTTTTAGCTGAAAATCCAAGGCCCATAGTGACTGCAACTCATGCGATTTTCGTGGAAACCAAAGGCCATAAAGCTCCAGCTGCGGTAGTAGGAATACAATTTCGTCACGCAGCTTTAGCCTCGCATTTCATCAATGTTACATCCTCGGTAAGTAACGGCAATGGTTACAGCTATATTGAAATATAGATCTTTTGATTGGCACGATTAAATAGTTACATCGAGACGTTTGAGCAGCACATTGTTTGCGTATGCGTGCAAAAATCTTTGAAATTACATGCATTTTTTTGGGGCAATAACTGAGAGAATAAAAGTTTTATATAAGGTGGTGTAGAATATATTTAATGTTCGTAGATAAAATAATATCTATTACAATGAAAATGTTAATTAATTACGAGTAAGTATTCCACGGGAGTTTGTGCTCCTTTAAGAAACTATATTCCCACGAGCACGTTCAATTTAATTATTAAATTATCGTTATCGTCAATACTCCATGTATCTCATTGGATTGCCAATTTAATTTCAGTGTTTTGGAACTGACGTTTGCAAAAAAAACTGTGCTTCGGATGAGTTAGACTGTTACATCCTGGACAACAACGGCTTTACCATCTTCAGTGAAAAGCACGAGCACACTGGAAAATTTTTCGGAGATATCGACGGGACAATCATGGATTCGTTGGTGCAGGATAAGATATTCAGGTGCAAAACATTTTCACCCAAGCTATTATTATTACTGCTAATAATGACAAGGGAACGTCCTAATCAATGCGCGAATTCGATTTTCGATATATTGATCCTAATCAATTGTAATTCATAGGAAAGTGAGCGTCGTGGATTATCAAGGGATCTGCTCTCCGCAATCGTCCCACGTATCTTCGGCTCCAAAAGTTTGGTCTTATTCAATCATAAAAGTGATGGCGGCATTGGGCAACTTTATGTGGACTTGGATTATAAACCTGAACTTTGTGGACGTGCTTCGACCCATATGGGCGTACGCCTACAATTTGGACAGTGACGGTAACGAAAAATCGAAAGTATATGTTAGAATATAATAGATAATTATCACCGGCTTTTCCAACATTTTGAGTTGCCAAGGTTGCGAGGTGATAAAGTTAATACAATTTTTTGAAATTCTGTCCAACATAACATCCAGTTTAAGGAACAAAAAAAAATACATTCGACTCTCCGTATTGCACATAGAGTAAGATGGCAATTAAACTTTACTCGCAATAATCTTTAATGGGAATGAAATTTTCATTGAAATATCGGAAGCTTCGCCGTGACAAAACGTAGCCTCGGAGAATTTTATCTTTTATCGCTACTTTGTAATTGACATCGCGAATGGCACACTCGATTCTCGTTACCACAATGGCATTCGTAGCTCGCCATAGCAAGCCATCCATATAACAGTTCCATCTTTAGCTATTTATCATTGCGCAGATAACGTCGTGTACACGGACGGGGATCCTTACCCACCGAATACGATAGACGAGGTCACGGTGGAGAACTTCCCGTCTTATCCACCGGTTCTCCAGCCACCCATGGCACCAGTCACCACGACCTATTCGACGACAACGAACTTACCACCACATAAGCTGCGCACCTGCGAGAAGAAGACGGACCTCTATATTTTGCAGGCTGATCGATTGAATTCGAGTGGCCAGGGCAATCCGCTTAAGGGCAAACTGACGAACTGCAACGTATCTGGTTGCGAACGGTAATGAAATAATTCAAATAATAATGTCAAATCTCGAGTACTTTTTAGAGATAAAGGCCCCTCGGCTTTGTGCCAAGCATTTTTATTCGTTGGTTTTTCCTAGGGGTAATAATTGTTGAAATTTAGATAAAATTTGAAGAAAAATATATTGATTTGAGCTTTGATTTGTCGCTCATGTTAATAAAGCGAATTGTGAGATTGCAAGGAATTCAGACTAACGTAGTAAGGAGTCGATTGATGGTGTAGGAGAGAAATTTATAGGAAATGATGTCGACTTTTCATGTATTTCCTATATGTTGAGAGAAAATGTATATCCTAAATAAATTCTCTTGGAGTTTTTTCGTGCCACTATTCGCTTTCAATTTGCACGCAATTCACAAAAAGGTTTTACGAGCCATTTAATTGATCTGGACACATTAAGAAAAATAAGCCTCGACAATCGGTTGACGAGTCACGTGAGCTTTCCATTGAGTGGGATACAGTTGTTTGAGAGCGAGTGGCATGTTATAAGAGGGACAAATTTTTCAAACTCCCTTTGCCATTCCAGGCCGTTCAGCGTGCAGAAAATCAGCTACACGAACCTGATCCTCCTCGTCGTGGACACTCTCTGTCCCTGTGGCGATAAAAAGCTCGGCATCAGGCCTTACGAAGCGCTAAGCGACGCCGGCGCTTGTATGGCGAGGCGCGAGCGACTTTACCGACGCAGACCCTCCAAGTGCATCAATTACCATCCCGAGGAGCTTGAGATCAAAGTTTGCGACGGTGTTGGCAAAGCGCTTGGCCTCCAACTGGGGCTGCTTCTCGTTTGCCTCTTCCTCATCAATTACACGTGACTTCACGGCCAATAAACATCGAGCCTATCTTCTGCAATCGACAAAACGAAGAGAGAGAGAGAGAGAGAGAGAGAGGAATTGTACGCGCAGTTGGAAGGCGAGGACGACGGCAAGTGTCTGGACGAACCGCTCCGCTATAAAATAGCGATTGTCGCTTCGCTGTTGTTAAAATAGGGGTTTGGCGTGGGAGGGTTGGTTGGTTACCAATCGAGCAAGTGCCCGGGATTATAGTTTTTTTTTTTTTAATGCTCTCTCAATTGGAATGGGCTTACGACACGTAGAGTAGTTGGATTTAAAGCAATTATTGGTATTACCTTATGCAAGTTTTGTTTAATTGTTTTCAGTGTAAGAATGAATGAGCGATTAATCGTATAAAATTTTATTGTCATTTATTATCCATTCGCTTGGAAGTAATATCAAATGTTCAATTGAACGATACTTTGTAGAAAAAGGATATTTTTTACACTAACGCAATCGCTAATGCTCATAGTAACTCGAATAATCGCTTTAATAATCTATTGCACATTCTCTGTGCGTGCGTGCGTGCGTGCGTGCGTGCGTGCGCGTGTATAGTGTCGGAAATACGACGAGAATAGTGTTTCGAATAGAGCGAAATTCTTTAAGCAAATGAGTTTAGAATTGTAATTATTATTATTTCAATTAGAGAGTAACAGCCGAAGTGTACATTTCCAACTGCGTAAGCGTTAATGAAAAGTAAAAAAATATCAAGCGAAAAGAGTGCAAATTAATATCACGTATATACATCGAGATGGCTTTTTCTTATATGTAAAAAATAATTGCGAAGCAATAGCATTATAAACGAAAATGGAGAGAAAAGTGTGCGAAAAAACAAGTTGAAACCAAAAAATTCTCGTGGCTATCTGTTCGAGCATAAACAGGCATAAAAGAAACCTATTTTTTGCAAATTCTTCCTTTCGGAAAATTCGTGAATACGCGAGAGAGAGAGAGAGAGAGTGCAAATGGATAAGACATATGGGGAATATTAACATATATAGAATATAATAATAAACTTTCTTGCGTGAGTTTCTAGCTTTGACATACGTAATTGAGGTAATAGTTTTCTCCGACAAGAAAAATAACGGAAAATAACGGAACAGCGTGGAATATTTCTTCGAGCTGCTAGACGACAACTCGATAAATTAATGAGAAATAATCCATGATTTGGAAAGACTAGAGCGAGAGAGAGAGAGCGAAGAAGGTACAATGTCGATTAGTAAAAATGGTTTTCTGGTGCTGGTTGCCAGTTAAATAAGAGCTTGCTTCGTTTTTTTTTTACGATAGGGACGAATTAAGTCAGGATTACCAAGTGTAGATGCAAAAACTCCTAATAAATTCTAATAAAGTGAGAGACAAGTAAAGGGGACTAAGTGGAAGAAGGAATAATAATAATGATAACGCGCACACGAATTTCACGATCGATCTGAGCAAGTTTTCGTAAGTCGATTAACCATTAAATGGCAAAATTCAATGGAACGACGGATCTAGGACAAGACGTTGGATATAGTATTTTCCGTACTCGATCGTTCGCGAATAAAACGTAAAATTAACTAATAATTCTGCACAGACGTGAGAGGCCGTCCACGAGAAAATAATTAAATGTGCGCAATGTGCGCAAAGTTGATATTTTGTTGTTGGCACTACAATAAATGCAGATTAAGCCGTTCAATCCACCGGTCACACGCGACACGCAATATATCCAAGCTAAATTTAAATATTGCATGTACCAAAGAGAAATTCATTTGATTTTATACGTATCAGCAAAGTGTATGGGTTTCAATCAAATATAATAATCCCTCGACGTGTCCTCCTAATAACTGAATTATTACTAGCTTATCCACATTAATTAGGAATTAACGCATTATATCTATTAATTTTACTGGCAGCACACATATATATATATATTAAGTGCATTTTGCATAACAATCATATCAACGATTCGCTACAAATGCTTCGAATGAATTCTGCATAGATATTTCATTCTTTCTCGTACCGCTTAAAAGGATTATTTCAACAATTCATTCGATACTTATCCTATAAAAATGTGTTTATAATAGACATTTTATAACAGACTTTTCGCGTTTGCTGATATAATTTTACGAGAAACGGGAACAAGAGGTCGATGATTTATTTAAACATTGATTGAGGCGATTTGCCGTTAGGAAATTCATAAGAAAGCCGGAAATCCATGTACGTAATATCACATAGCAAGTCGTGCAAATTGTCGCAATGAATTAACCAGGATATGACTTTTAAAATGAAATGCAAGCTATATTATTCACATCTATTCGTAAAATAACACAGGTGCCTTCGAGTTTCATTTGGAAAAAAGAATAAGAATAAATTAACAATGTATCGAACGTCTGATGCGAAAAATCGTGAAATCTCATCGAGCGGATAAGCCGAGCAAGCGAAGAACGGATTAGGAAAAGCTTATTTATAGGAAACGTGCGAACGGAAACAACGTTTAGACCCTTGGAAAGTACTTAATAGCAGCAAGTGAAATAAAAGACGCAATGTCAAGTCAGTAAAACTGATGCACTTAAAAAAGCGCCTTTGAAACAAAACAAAAAATGAATTGAAAGAAGAGAGAGAGAGAAAGGAGGACATTTTTTTTTTTTATTTTGTTGACAAAAGCGCGATGCGAGGATCCTGATCAACCTTTCCACATTTCGTGTGCAAAATTCTGTGTGCGTGCGTGTGTAAAATAAAGTACGTGGATGGCAAACTATAATTGGCAAAAATCATGCGAGATAATGACTCTCCGGTCTTAAAAGCTAATATAAAACACTCACCCGGCCGAATAGTGATAATCGTAGAGAAAAGTCCCCTCCCCCCCCCCCACTTTCTCGGCGAGTGAAGATGAAAAAATTCGTAAAATTTGTTTGAGAATGCATACGAATGCGTACGTAGATTTTCCGAAGTTGTTTTATTTTTTTAAAATGATATATATAAAAGTAATAATTAATTAACAATGTTGACAATATATATGGATGCACACGTATACGCACGCGCAAATGCCTATCTGAGCGCGCGCACACACGCAGACATTCGCTCGTGAATTCGGGTATGCGTGCTCGCAAGCTTGCGAGGCATTTGTGTTGACATCGGTGTGTGCTTATATGTTGTGTTCGTACACTTATCAAGTTTAGTCCAATTTTAAGCTCTTATCGATCGCGGTGAAACGTAAGCTTTAGCGCGAGACGGCGATCAATTCGAGGAAACAAAGGATAAATGTAGTAATCTTGAATCTTTAAACTAGCAAATAATTATAAAGATAATCATTATTATCTTCCTGTTTGTTCATTTTAAATGTTGAAGATTTTTCTAGTGTAATAATCGCATAATTAAGCGGAAAAGAACTTGAAGTTATGTAGAATCATGTGTGCATCCTCTTGGAGTCTTTCGGCAAGCACTCAGATCATCGAAAATGAAGTTTCGTTGTGTATTATGGGAAGAATGAAAAGAAGGCCCTTGGCAAACGTGAATCCCTTCAGTTTAGAAATACTTTGGTTGATAGATAAGGAGAGAAAATAAGAGAGCGAAATAATATGAAAGTGGTTTTGTTTTATTAATTAATCGCTTAGTTGTAAATTTCGTGATGTGATAGAAATTGTTGTCTTGATTAGTCCTAAACAAGAAAATTCGATTAGCGTTGAACATTGAATTCAATAAAAATTTATTTCTCGTTACAATAAGATTTCAATGAGATTTTATATAGAAATATTCAATTTAGCATGAATTATTACGTTAGAAAATTTTTAAATTAAAGTTATTTCTTTAACAATCATATTTTACGTATACTATTACGTAATATATAGAGTGCAGATATTTTATACGTAGAACATGTAAACAAAGTAAAATTTGAGAAGTCCATTCTTCGCTCAACGAGAAATTAAATAATTCATTTATATGATTGTGTGATAATATTGCTCACATGTTGTTTATGTAAGGTAGTTTATAAAAAATTTTGTAGAACTAGCTTGTATTTTAATTAAGAGTGAGATGTTTCAAAAAAAAAAAAAAAAGAAAAAGAAAGAGAAAAAAAGCGAGTTACATTAGATCAGTTTATATCAATTTCCCGTTATATTAAAGATAAAATATATAAATCTAGGAGATGTGAAATTTATATAAATTATAAAATTGATAAAATTGATAAAATTTTTATTATTCTATAAAACAAAAAAAAAGGTAGAATCAGCATTTATTGATATTATGTTTCTTGTAGCAAAAAGTAATCTTATATTATAAGGTCTCTAGAAGATTTTGTACTCTTTTTTCGCGTATAAAATATAAAATATTATTGTCAGGTTTGCTGGGGGTCGAATTCATTGCATCGGCACAATAATAATAATAATAATAACAAAAATGCAGGTGGAAACAATAAAATCATACGATTTGCCCTGAAAGATGTGGCAATGATAATTAAGATAAACAAATTATATTATTGAACGATATACAATCTAGATGCATAATATTTAATTGTTAAAAGATACAGGAGAATAAGGTAACACGATAGAGAGAGAGATAGAGATAGAGATAGAGAGAGAGAGAAATAAAGAAAGTGTGTGTGTGTGCGAGTGTGTGTGTACGTGGACGAGAGAGAGAGAGAGAGAGAGACAAAATTACGAACCTTGCAGACAATACAGCACATTATTAAAATTTGTACTTCGTGACGGAACTTGCAAAGTTCTACTAAGCTACTTTATAGCATAAAAAGAATATATATATTATATACATAATTAATGTATATGTATATATATATATATTATATAGATAATAAAGTTACTGTTGTTATGCTCATGATTAATATCGCGTTTATTAAGCCGAGTTTTTTCGTGAAATTGAAACGTTTGACCGTATGTTTTAGAGCGTAAATAGACAAAAAGTCTCTGGTGTCAATGGCTGGCAAAAAGTGCGATGAAAAGTAGAGTCCATTTAATTACAGACAGTGTGAGCGTGTTCTCGCATCGCCCTCGAGTTTATAGAAAACAAGGAAAGATTTCAATGAAAAGCTGTATTGTAAGAGCGAGAGAGAGAGAGAGAGAGAATTTTGGGAGGACGGCAAGAAGGAACAAAGTTTTGAGGATTAATTAAGAATATAATGTTAATAGCATTTTCATGACTCTCACGTGTACTTTGTATGTATAACCCTGGATCGAGGAAAACTTGTAACAAATAATGTCAAATTTCGCAGTGCTTGAAGGCGAAAGTATATCTGACTCTCTAAATTTTCGGTATAAATGAGTTTTTCTATACTTATAAAAACATGTCACGTACCGCTAGATTTTGTTGGTAATTTTTGTTGTCTTATGAAGAAAGAAGTTTTCATTAGAGAAATATTTTCCGTTTCGACATATATTTATTCGGTGTGGGATATTTATATTCCACATACTATATACATATATATATATATATTTTATTATAAGCTTTTATAAATATTTATAAATAGAAGTTTTGAAAATGAATTATTATTTCGGACGTGTTTTGATACCAAGTAAATCTTAAATTTTCAACAAAAATACAATTTTCACTGTGTTCTGCTCTAAAGTATTTAAAGTAGTAATTATTAATGAATAAATAAATAAATAAATAAATATATATATATATATAAGGAGCAGAGTCATCGCAAAATTGACTGCTCAATGTTGGCTTCCAAACATACAAATTAAAAAAAAAAATTTAAAAAAAAATAAATAAAATAAACCGCTTGCCTGAAGACATCGGAAAATGTCAAGTCAAATGGAAATTCTGAAATTTATCCAAGACAAACGTCGAGAGAATGCGCTGCTTTTCTGTTCACTTTTCCCAGCTTCGAAAAATTACTTTTACGATAGTAATTTAACCGAGATCAGTTTACTCTCAACATAATATATAAACACAAAACTACTTCGAACGTCCTAAATACAAACAAAAGATATAAAGACAGAAAAAAAGAAAGAAAAAGAGAAAAAAAAAGGAGGAGAAGATGAGAGAGAGAGAAAAAAAATGGAATAAAAGAACAAAGAAATCGAAAAGAAAATACGATGTTTAAAGATTTTTTCTTTGATACGGGCAACGAAATCGTCTTTGAGCTATATATACGTGTGTGTGTGTGCACGTGTATGCGTGTATATGAGTCACAGACGACCAAAAAACAGAAAAAGTATAATTAATAACATAAAAAATACAATAAAACGTCCTGGGCGTCGAGCTATGGGTGAAGAGTAGTGAGGTAATTGAGCTATGAGCGACAGTGAGAGAATAAAAATTCACCTCGAGCCGGTGTGTGTCTCTTCTCAGGTCTCAGAGATCAAATGAGTGGGAGAGGAAAGTGAAAGATGTAAGGAGGCGGCTAATAGTATATTGGACTATAAGGTTAAACAATAGGGGACCGAGCTGTAACGGTTGATAATAAAGAGAAATAATTATATAATTAGCGTGTGGAGCTATATACATTATTAAGATTAAGGAGAGAAAACAAGATGTTGATAAACAGGGATAGAGTGAGGTTCGTTGAATGGGGGATGAGATTTCGTTGGTGAAAGGTGAGGGCCGTAACTGAGCGGGGAGAAGAAAAAAAATGAAAAGAAAAGAGGGGGAAAATAAAAACAGGCAAAGGAAATCCTTTTAAAGTGTCCCTGGATACTACTAAGTCTTCCATTATTCGTACGTTAATGTTTAAACTGATGATTATAATTGAGGTGGAGAAGCTATAAAATGTAATTGTATAAATTTTATCGAATTCACCATATCGATAACTATTAATTATAAAAAGTTTACTTGCGCGAACACGCGCGCGCGCGGTGACGACGATGTGTTTGGGGGACAAAGTATGAGAGCGAGATTTCAGGAGCGATTACAGGATTATTTCGTAAGCTCGTAACAATCAATTACCTAGCGCTTAATTAAATTCATTATTATGGCATTTAATCGGTTGGAGTACAATACTGTTAGTGGTTGCTTTTTTCGAAACGAAACAAACTTTCCGTTCTATATTACATTACTCGGATGCATTGCATCGGCGCAAATTTATTTATCCAGCGTTCAATTGTCAAAGGATCAAGATTGACTAATGACGATCAATTAACAACTGATCCAGCAAGTCGCCCCGCAAGTGACATTCAAGCGCTACGAAGGAAGATTTGTTTCTTTTGCAGTAATGATTATTATTATTATTGGACGACGTTTATGCGAGGTAATCGATGTCGTGCATTTGGTTGATTATGGAGACGAGCGAAAATTCAGCAAAAGCGCAAGAAAATAATTGGCACGTACTGGCGACGTAAAAGAAGCAAATCAATTTCATGAAACAAGGGACTCTGCGTCCAAGTTGCTCGCGTCACTTCCACTTATGGACTAATAATAATAACGCTAACATTAATAACAATAACAATTATCATAATAAGAAACAACATTAATAATATCAACATTAATAATATCAATAATATCAATAATATCAATAATAATAAGGATAATAATAAGCATAATAATAATAATAAAAAATAATATGTTAATATTAGCGATGATTATGATGAATCTGACAAGTCAAAGTAAATAATTTGGCCTATTTTTGTTACAAAAAATAAAACAAAAACAAAAACAAAAAAAAACAAGCACATTAAACAAAAGTAATAAAAAAAATGTTGAAAAATTAAGAAAACACGGGTTTGTCTCGACATATCTGCGCAAGTCTTTTTTCACTACTTATAAACTAAGTGTTGGTTTGGCTCTTATTTCAATAACAAGGAATATCAGTAACTATAGATTGTAAAGTATAGTGCGCATTATAAAATAAATAATGTTACGGGAGAGAGAAATAATATTAAATTACAATATTCGAATATTGTGGCAACTTTGTCGCTCGGTCCGTTGCTTCGCTGAATTTTAAAAATCATGTGAATTAAAATGCGCCGCGCTGACGTCGAGAAATGTTACTTCCGATTGCCTTGGTACCTCTATTGTATTGAATAATGTGAAAGAAGCGCTTTGAAGTTGTAGAAATTTTTTTGGAATGTAAAAAGATGATGGTTACGCGAATAATTTGTTCATCTTTCCAATTATTAATCTTCAAATGGTTACACCTCGAGTTGCAAACGGATGAAATAGAAGGAAAATTTCTCATATGCATGCAATCGTAAATACTTTTGTTGCGTCGAGTTTAAACTTCATCACATTGTCTGTGTAAATAAATTCAGATTTTTATTTCAC
The DNA here is from genome assembly GCA_030522565.1 of Ceratosolen corneri. Lineage (NCBI taxonomy): Eukaryota > Metazoa > Arthropoda > Insecta > Hymenoptera > Agaonidae > Ceratosolen > Ceratosolen corneri. The sequence continues at coordinate 11,695 of JAPYYT010000457.1, forward strand.
ATTCACTCCTCGCTAGAGAATGTAAAATTTTCGAAAATTTATCTCTTACTTCTTAGAATGCGTTATGAGAATTGTGCTTTTCCGTTAATGTATTATCGCATCCCGTTTAATTTCATTACAACGTTACTTTAAATCTAATTATCACAATTATCATTTATTTACAATTATCATTTATTTCCAGTAACTTTCATACTCTCTGAGAAACATATCGACGTCGAAAAAAATCTCAATAGATGCGACTTAACGATTCGAGAAACTCGCCTGCTTATCGTTTCGCATTTTCAGATATTTTCCGGCCACGTATCAATTCTTAACATTCCGCAGTGAAAACGCGACAACACATTGTTATTAGATGGGGTTCACGTGACTTGTGTTCTTTGATCTGTTGAGCATTATTGGAAATATTAAGGTGTTCCCTTTTGAAAAAATAGAACACCGCGTATGTCGACACACGCGATCAAATAGTCCGAGTGGAACTGCATTTTCTTGAAAAAGTATTTTGAAAAAATGTTTAGATAATCCAATTGCATTCCAAGGCTTATGAACGCCTCGATGCATTAAAAAAGAAATGTACATGTTTTTATGAAAATACTTTTTTCTCTCGAGGGATTTCTAATTTCGAGGTTCAAAATACAGTCTCCAATCTTGATGTAAATTTAAACGACAGAACTGTCATATTTTCAATCTCACAATTAAATTATATAATGTAATAAATTTAACGATAAATCGAGCATTCGACGTATAAATATTTTTGTTTGGAAATGCATTCGTACTACTAACGAAATCTACTTGTCAGAATGTAAAACACTCTACATACATGTACACGGACAAAAGGATTTTTACAAACAACTCGTACGTATTACGTATTACTGTACTATTTAATAGTCGACTCAAGTCCCATGTTTTTGTCGAATTTCATAAAAGATTTTAGATGTTGCTCGTAATGTATCCAAACTTTCAATTCTGAAAACATGAGAATTCAATTCAATCTCTCAATGACACTGCAACAAGATAAGCCAACAAAAGTAGCTCCGAAATTCTGTTTATTACTTTGCTCGTCTATGTTCCGAGGAATTTTCAATTGTCGAGCGATCCTTCGGTCTCAATTAATTGACAATAAGGAAGAGATAATTAAAGATTGTAAAAATTCAATCGGTCGGTATTTTATTAATAGTTGAAGGTCGTGTTCACTTCTTTGTATGTTATTTTAATAATAATATATATATATTTACAATGTATGTAATTTCAAAAAATAAATGCACAGAAATAAAATGTCAAACTCATTATTACATAAAATATATTAAATAATGTTATATTACTTCATGTTTCGATGTGTGAATGGGCATTTCAAAGAATTGCTTACTTTCACAACATCCAGAGCATTCAGTGTGATTTATTTGAACAACTTGAACACTAAAATTGCACAACCTTTGATAATTTTCTCATATTTATTTACTAAATACAATACAATGTACATTGGTATTTATTTATTTTTTTTACTTATTTATTTATTTCTTTTTATTACAAAATTGAAAAATTTTATACATATAAATGTAATGCTAATGGATTATATAATCTTAAATAATAAGTTATCGATTGAATTTTAATATTTCCGAAGGTGAGCTCTTAAAGAGATTAAAACCAAAAGTCGGAGGAATGCAAAAGTGATTGAATCTCGGTCAAAAAAAAAAAAAAAGAAAAAAATTACAAACCGATTACGAAGCAGAGGCGGAAGAAATAGGCGAAATTGTTTATATTGAATCTAAACGTGTGTTCTTTTTAATTTCAGTTCGATTACATTTACCTCGAATTTAATGTGACGCACAAGACTGCAAAAATAGAAATATATAATAATTGCTTAGTGGTTAGGTTTGGTTTTGTAAATATAAATGAAGGATGAGGGTATCGTTTATGAATGTACAACTTTACAAATCCTAATGTAAACAATTAACGCAATGAATTATTGATGAAACCGTAAATGAGATGGTTAAAACAATTTTCTTTTCCTGAAAAAAAAGTATATATACACTGCACTGATTGAAATGAACTAAGCAGAAGCAATTATTAAGCAATTAAAGACATAAGAGATAAAAGTAGATAAGCAACGCTGATACTTATGGGGCTAGACATGAGAAATCGACAGATCGGTAAAGATTAATGAAAGCATAAAGAACGCTCGTTCGTTTGCCGTAACTGAAAGATCAAAGCTTGCGAACATTGTATTACACATTGAATTGAATTATTGTAATTAACTCAATCGTAAGGCTTCAAATAGCTTGAAACGGGCTCTCAAACAGTCGTGAATTCCTATACATTTAAAAATGTAAAAATACCGAGATCTATTGTATAGCAATAAAGCAATATATTACAAGAAGTGTCGCTTAAATTGATTTCAATTTAATTCACTCGACTCTCGATCATTTCTCATTTTTATAAAAATTCATACACCGACACAATATAACGATCAATATACACTTTACAATTTATTTAATTAACCATTAGGAGTATTGGTAAATTGGGAATTTTTGTCCAAATCTACTCTTTAGGCGCTTAGCCTGCTCATTTATATTTAGATATATTTAGATTCTAATGAATATAATAAATATTAATATTGATCTTGACTACTACTATTATTATCAATTCGCGTTAAATAATTTAAAAGATTAAAATGACAAAAATGTATAAATATTTATAGAAACATTTATTCCCACGAAATGAAGTCGCTTACAAATATAAATCTTTGATACAAAAATTAACTGTACGCATGACGAAAAATTGTATTTTGTTTAAGAGAAAAAACTCGAACCTCATTAAATGATTAAAGTGAATTAAATTATGAATTTGATTCACAAGCCTTTTACAATCAAGATTGCGATGCACCTCCGACACACGTCTAGCCATTTAAATACCGAGGTTCCATTCACGCCTGGCCTTGTTCCTGCCTATTAACTAAAATTGAATTTCTTTACAATTCAGTCTACTAATTTGACCGGCAATCCCCGCACAATTATAGCAGCAGATGTCATATATTGTTTACAAACATCCTTTGATTTCGCTACAGCTATCAATATATCCTGCTCATTAGCATTTTTATCGTTGACTTCGTTTGTGAATTCTGAAAACAAAAAAAAAAAGTATCAAATCATCTCTCGATCAAGCAACGCAGATTTATATAATAAATAGTATTGAGCAATAAACTCTAATAGCAATGTACTTTTACAGGTGTGGATTAAAAATATTGAATTTAGGTTTACCGATAGCTCCCTGATGCCATAGAGTCTGATTAATATCCGACCAAGATCGTTCAGCTGTTGATGATATCCAATTACTTATAAATTCGGCCGTCATCTTATCAATATCTCCGTCTGTTACTTCCCACAGCATTCCCAAAATACAAGGACTGCAAAACGAAGAAGACTTACATGAATTAAATTAGTTAAAATCTCATAATTCTCATTAACATACGATAAAGTGAAATTTTCAAGATTAATTTATGCTTTTTATATCACGAACCTACAACCCATTAGATACTGATTTGATATTCCATAAGCTGGTAGTCGTCCACCAACAGGCAAAAGTTTTATACTACCACATCCAAACAGCAGTACCGACGCAAGAACTCTCATTCTTTCTATCTCTTCGCCTCTTAAAAACTGAATACCACTCCCGTGACCATTGTACCTGGAAAGTTTTTTTTCTTTTTTTAATAAAATCATTCGCCGACTAATTTTGAGGTAAATAAATTGTTGTCGTTTAAGCGTACATGAGCACATCATATTGGGTAAGAGCTTTCTTAAAAAATTCCAAATCTGGCTTAACGCCGTATAAGCCTTTCCATTTGGGCAACCAATAATTAATAAATAATTTCATTCTGACTTCCATTTTAGATAAATCTAGAGATGGATTGACAATAAATGTACCTAAATTATCAGATTTGCGGATAATTTTATAGCCATCTTTAATTGAACTTTTGTGTTGATTAAATAATGCGTATAAAATATGTAGCGAGGGAAATCTTGATACTGGTTGATGCTTTAGTAGTTTTATGGATTCGAATGATATATGGTCTAGACACTAATATAGCGAGCAAATAATGAGGAATTAAATTAATGAAACCACGCAGAGGAAATATAATATTAAAATAGGACCACTACTCACTTCATCGAGTATTAAAATTAGTGTTTTCCTTTTTGCAGACTTTAACGGAGTTAGTGATTTAGCTCTAGCTGTTATCGATAGTATTAGATTCGTCGCTAGTTTTGTCTCGGTTGGTAAAATAAATTTAATTGCTCTTTCAATTTCAAAAGGCTCAAGATAACAAGCACCTGTTGCAATTTTCCTTAAAAGCCAACGAGTTCTTTCTGTAATTATTTGACTGTCAAAACATAAATTACAAACGTTATAATGTTGAATAAATCTAACGTCATTAATAATAGTAATAATCTTACATAGATGAATCTGTTAGAAGCTTATCTATCATGTCATAAATATCTTTTACTAGATCTAGTCGTTCCACATAATCAGCTAATAAAAGGACTCTCCATTCTCTTAACCAAGAAAATTCTAGTTCCGAAATAGCACTCTAAAATTTTTGTTGCTTTAAAATTAGAAATTCGAATCTTGCGTCGCTTAAAAATTAAACTCATGCTTACGCTCATTTGTTCATTCTGATTTTTACGCATTTTCCAATAAAGGCCATTATTATTGTAAGCAGCCGTTAAATCAGATCTGTTATTATTTAACAATGTTTCAATTTCAATACGAATATCATATTTAGAATTTGAATTTGGCTTCGGCAATGTAATGCAAATGGGATTCATAGCACTTGCACCAGTAGGAAGTACAACAACATGAAGACCGTGCATGGGCTTTAATGAGTACATGGCGTCATCGGGTGACATTCTGTGCCTTACGTCCTTTAAATGCTCGTGTTGAGCTGTTATTTGTACCACATGCCACTCTGTAATAAAAAATGTATTTACAATTTAGCAAAATTTGAATGCTTTTATTCTAGTACAAATTTAAAGTTTAGAAGGCTACAAATACATAAATGACAATATGAGCAATCATGGTCAGATTTTGAATTGAATTCCTAATTATTACAAAATCTTCGCAATGCTTAAGAATTTAGGTAATCCTTGAAAACAACTTGTACGAGCTGTAGTAATTAATGTAAAAAAATTTAACTTACCTGTCGGCAATTTCCCGAGTGTAGATACAAGCACATTTGGATTAGTATTTTCATTTTGATTGTTTATATCCAAATCCTTTGGATCCAAATTATAAATCATTTCTTGATGAAGAATATTATTTCGCAGCTTGGACTTTAAGTTTCTATACAATATTTGTTGTCGTAAACAAGCTGCGTGCGATGCTATGAGATGACAGCAGGCTTCAAGTTCTTTATTTTTCTTTCGATATGAAACATCAATTGTACATAATATGTTAAATAAGCTTGAAATTATAACGTTGAAAGATAAAATAAAGTTACGTCCCAATATTATATGTTTTATTTTAGATATTAGATGGCTGAATTTGTTTAAAGGTTGTTGCACGTTTAAACATATTTGAAGTATAAAAGCAAATATAATTTTAATAGAAATCAGAGTATCGTTAGCCTTATAAGATTTGAAACATTTATATTACATACATTCGATTAGCTTTTATTACGTTTTAAAACTTGTATGTTTAAAAAATTAAATATCTCATTGATAGCAATTGAGTTTTGAACAAATTTACAAATTTATTCCCATTTAAATTATATTTGGTCGATTATTAATGAATACCCAAATTAATAGGAAATAACAACAAACATTAATAAATGACATTCAATTACAATGCACTGCAATAAAAACAAATCAATTTAGTTTGCTTCTACAACAAAGGCAATTAAAATATCACCTCGTACAAAGCGTATTACAAATGAGGCACAATTAACAAGAAACCATTGCTCATTTTTTTCTTCTTCTTTTGTTTTATAAAAATGTTACTACTCTAAATTGAAAATAAACGCTTCTTACTGACATCTCTAATACTCAAGTAGGCTTTAATATTAATGGCATCGTAAGTAAACGCATGCAGACAGAATGTGGCTGCCGCACATATCCAAGACTCTTTACTCTAAAAGATAACGAATGCACCTGTAATTATAATTTATCATCACGTCAACTCACTGCTAAGCATACTAGAGCCAGCATCTTACTGATGGACGAATTCTCAACAACTGCCACATTCAGAACCGTATCCTGAAAATAGAGGTTCATTTGATTCTCCAGGTCTTCCATGGTCTTCATTGGCCTCCATGTGTATTTTTTTCTTGCTCTCTTCTCTCTAAGAATATCCCTAACGACATCATCAATGAGGCTCGGAAAGTAATCCTTGACATGTTTGATCTGGCTTAAAAAGACTTCGGGCACTTTACGATTCTCTAGTACTGAGAAGAGAGTGCTTTTTATGCAGGGAACTTCTCGTATAACACCGATGCTGTCTCTCAGCGAGGACATCCTTGCCTTTTCCTCGCGTTCTTTTGGAAACTTACAGCTGTTGAGGAGCATGCGATCGAGTACAATTTTTTCCCTCGCTGATAAACATAAACCGTTGGATTTTAAATCAAAACGAAGCGGTTTGGTCGAGACGAATGGCAAAGTCGGAAACGCATTTCACTGTCGCGGAACTGACTGTGTGCGTGAAACAAAGTGGCCACGATTGGAGAATCAACCGCCATTCGAAAATTTAAAGCAAAGCCGTGATTACTTTTACTGACAGCAGGTCTGCTTTACAATAAGAGGCTCTAGCTGACATCGCCAGACTAGAGGAATAGTGGAATTGGGACTGCGCGCGAAATTCAAAATAAATCACTAAGCCTCGGCTATTATTATGCGTCAATTAATTTTACGAATAGGCGGATTTACTATTATTACGAATAATTAAATTACAATTGCCTATTGCACTTTAATAATTATTGCATTTATTAATTAGAGATTATGCGTAATCAATTCATTTGTGGAATATTTTCAATTATTTTGATAAGGTAACGTGTGCGAGTCGCTAATTGGTAGGATACGTAATTCATTTGCTGTAAGATATCGTTTAGATTATAATGGATAAATCAAAACGACAAGATTAATCACCAACTTTAAATAAGAGGCATTCGATATATTTATTTACTGAGCCAGTAGATACTTTTTAGCCAGATACTATAAAAAAATGTTATAAATGAATGTTTGTTATTACAAATTGCATATTTATAATACAATTAATAGAGCTATGAAAGCGATAACGAGCGCTCAATAACTAGCAATACAATTAGCAATAACTTTAACGTGGAAATATTGATTTATATTTAGTTGAAAGCAAGCAGATAGAAGCATAACTTTTAAAAGTGATTCAGTTATCTATCACGAGCAAGTAAAATTGATGAGTTTATACTCATTAATATTCAAACAAAAACTCTCTTGTACAGGAATAAGTGCTAATGATGTGGCTGGTTTTGAAATACGTCGATAATGTGAAGCAGCTCTTAGTTAAATCTGCACCCTTAAATAAAATGTCGCTTCTTATCCATGATTTTCTTTGCCTAAATTGAACTGAAAAAATAAAAATTTATGAAAAATTTATTAAGAAACAATGCTGCCTGGCTTTAAGGATAAAAGAACCTGCAGTTTTCAATACTGCGCTAAGCTATTTCAACAAAATCAATCATTCTCATTTACCCGATCTTTATAAATTTCTCGTTAATCGTTAAGTATTTAACGAGCTTCACCTATGCATATCAATTACTGAAAAATGGGCTTGCCGTTTATTAATATTGATATAAGGCAACTGAGTCAGCCTAAATAGAAGGAAGTGTAAATCACAAAATAATTGGCTTTTTATTGAACACGACCTTTTACCAATCCACAAAGACAAATTGCACTTCCTACTCTCTGTCAAATTATTACTCTCTATTAATTAATCAGCGGTTTCTTACTTCTTATGGGAAAGGCTTCAATGGCATCGTAAAGTATGGGTCGTTTGCATATTTATAGGCCTGCTGTACATACTGAGCGCATTAGATAAATGTCTGTGCGCCATACGTGATGCGATTTTATATTGTCATTATGTATTTGGCTTTTAATTTTATGTACGATACGTCGAGTGAATTCATTCTAAACAGACAGAAAGTATAAAATGATGAGCATTATCGCAATTAATTGATGCGTTCAAAATTCTGGTCATTCTTATATACAGAGACGGAGAAAGCTATATTTATAGAGACAAGATAGTTAAGACTTTAATACTAGCTCCGAGGCCATGACATTTAAGATCAAAAAATTTGATATTACACTTTATAATATACATAATCCATCGAACGATTAAAGTCTCTCGTGCAGCAACAAGACAAAAAGATCCGAGACAATTGCAATACAACAAGCCATTTTATACTACTTCAAGTTGAAAATAGCTTGAAAGTCATTATTTATTTGTTTTTCTTTTTTTCTCTTTCTATCAGCATCGGCAATACTCACGTTTAAAGTTTCTTCTATTATATTTACAATTGTGGCAGAATAAAAATCGATAATTCCTATACAAATACAAAAATTTCTGCTTTATTTTAATTTAAACAATTTTCTCATCGTTCGTAATATTTTATTGCAATCCTCTAAGAATACACGCACACGACAAAAACTATACGAATTTTCTTGAGAATCAAAAAATCAAATTGAGAGGCTTAAACTACCGATTAACAGGTTGAAAATTCATCGGGCATTTACTCCTACATGGAGTCTGAATTTAAACGAAAAATCCTTTGTAAATATCATTTTAATGATACCAAATTGTATCGTAAGCAAGCGAATTTTGATGCAAAACTATCGCCATCCCTACATAAAGGCAATTGAAAACACAATCTATATACATTAATTATTCTTCGTCTTCTACCCCAATACATTTCTTTGGCTTCCATTCTTTAAATGCGACGAACCATCATTAGTTTAATTATATCTGTATTAACATTTGTTAATATAATTGGCGGCGAAAATGCCTTTAACCCAGGGACCTACAACTTTCCGGCAACTATTTTAACTCCGTAAAGTCAGCATAAATCCAACGCATTAAGAGTTCCGACTGCCAGACAGAGTCGGCCTACAACCCCAACTGCTTCAGCATTACTTTTTCAAAAAAAATTGCAGGCCCATTCCTCTCGCAAAAAGCCAGCGACAGCAGCTTCGTGTCGTGATGCGTGCATCCTTTGCTCATCTCCCGATCTCAGAAGCATAGTCCGGCAATAATGTCACTTTGATTGCAAATCACGTGCGAGATTGGGGGGGGCGGGGGGGGGGGGCGTGTGCGTGGACATTGTGCGCGCCCTCAAAGAGCAATTTTGCAAGTGGATTCTTAAGTTTCAAGCCTTAAGTGGATTTTCCTAAGCCGCTTTCGCGGAAAAATGTATGCCCTCGCGTTACCAGCGCAAAGCAGCATGCGTGCCCCTCGCTATATGTGCGGGAGTGTGTGTGTGTGTGTGACGTCTCCTTCGTGCAAATATCGATCGGATTCGTGGCATTATCGTGCGCGCGCCCGTCGTCGGTGAATATTCATGTGGTGAAAAGCGCTCCGAATCTACTTGCAGGCTCTTTCTCTCAATTGCGGACGTAAAAAGAATGGAAGAATGGCCAGGATGGGCGATTAATGGGCCTTACGGGGGCCCTGCCAGGGGCATTATAAACCACGCTACGTGTTTGCCAGTGGATTTTTTTATTGTGAGGGGGCCGAGTCATCTCGAGCTGTCGAATCGATTGCGTGACGAAGCGTTGGAGTTGGGAAAGCGTCGGGATCGTAATTGGTGGCTGAAGAGATCGTCTGACGATTCAAATGCAGAAGGCCGCTTACCCTCCTTACCCGCCGCTGGTTTCACGCGAAGCGCACACTCGCAAATTTGTTCATTTAAATATGCAAATGCTTTCTAGCCTACGTACAATAATTGTGAGCGTGGCAATTAATAATCTTATCGTATTACGTAAATTCTATATCCATGGGGTATTTTATGAGTGAAGTGATCAATTTTCGCAGGCACATTTTATTAAATTATGTATACTGCCTTTATGCATATGTATTAAAAAAAATTTTTATAAGCTTTCCTTTTATCACTTTAGCGTGTCGCAATAGACGAAATTATTATCCTGTCATCTATAAGCTCCTTGAAAGCTGGACATTTGCAACAGATATTTATTTAACGATTTAGTTGGCTTTAGACACATAATGCATAATCCTATCCATTGATATTCAAAAGTTTTCTATTAGGTGAAATTATTATTTGAAATTTGGGCACGTTGAAAGGAAATTGCCTTAACCACAAATGATTGGCAACTATTTGGAAAGCAAGGATGTGCATGGCAGGTAAATGTATTTAAAAATTGGCTCTTAAATTACAGATCGTTCGATATATTTTCTACAAAATATGTTGGAAAATTCACATTTGTAGAATTACAATAATGCGTAATGCATTTTATTCCAGTTCAACTTGCCCTTATAATGTTGAATTTCCAGCTAAATTTTTATACGTCCTTCACGTAGGAAAAAATCTAGTTTCTTCCAACACTAGTGCAATGAGCATAAAGATTCTCGATGGAAAAGTACCCAAGTTTATTGCAAAGCCAACTTTTTATCAGCATTGACGGCACTTTGTAATGGCTTATGCTAGGCCTCTAATGGTTACATTGAAAGGTGTGTTGTAAGGGGAATTGAAGTTTCGTAAATTTACCTCCTAGAGTTCACTCGACAAACACTAATATAATGAAGTCCATGAAATCATTTTCAAACATTTAAGGGCATTTAAAATTATATGTGTATACTAAATTGCAGAGAATTACGAAAAATGCCAATGTATATTATTAATAAAAACATTATATTATTAATAAAGAACAAATATGAACATTGAACTTCCATTTAATCGTACTTTATACAACAACAACAACAACAAAAAAAGTGCATTAAAATTGGAAATTATTTTATGCTTTTGACATGTGCATCAACAATTTCGCCAAACTAATTTATAAAATTATACGTGAAAGCATGGCAAATCATTTTATATGAAATTTATTTGAGCAAACAATGAAACAATATTAAAATCTAATAAGGATCTTGTTGCTCGTCAGAACTTTATAATGAAAGTTATTAAACTCTATTCCATAAAGCTGTGTTTATAACCCTAATATCATTAAAAAACAAATTGCGGTAATGAACTTGATATTAAGTTTATCCTAATATATATTTAATAAAAATAAAGACAACTTCTCAATAATAAACAATAAGAGGAGAAAATATCGTATCCTTATTTTTTCATTCATTTTTATTCAAATTTTTCATGAATCATAAGCAAATAACAAACTTTAATGTCTCTACGTAAAGTATATAAAGAATATAAATGGAGAGAGAGAGAGAGAGAGAGCGAAAGAACAAGAGTGAGGTGTGGAAAATGAGAATGGAAAGGAATAAGAATTACAGAAACGTAAATCAGAATTTAAATGGTTTTGCTAAATGACTTTTTTATAACACGATAATCACAATACACTGACAACTAATACTTGATTTAAGAAAATTTATATCTAATTGTAATAAAATTATATTAAATAAGTACCTAAATAAAAGAGCAATGGTACATCAATACAATATAAATGATTATTTATACAATAAATTTGAACGATTTATATTATAAATTTATTGCATTGTTAATATTCGCTAAAGTTCAAAAATACAATCATAATAATAATAATAATACATCAATAATTCTCACAACGAATGTAGGATATCCTATATATCTTTTATAAATTTATAAAAACATTTTTTAACTGAAACGATACTGTGCCAAATATGCGTATACTAAAGTGAATTTCAATTTTATCTTACGTCGCTGAAAATGAAATACAATCTTCAATAATATTACGTCAAATAAGATTATAAATAAAGTTGATTTAGTTGAAAAAAGTTTTTAAAATTTCTTTAGAAAATTCCTTTTTATTAACAATTTTTATTCGTTTAGTATTTTATTGTAATGCATTATATATTCTTATGTAAAAGTAAACTTATTCAAATAGCAAATATTAAAACAAATTTAGCGATAAAAAGTTTAAAAACATCTATTTTCATTTACATCTATGCCACGAAACGTTAAAAATCCAAAAAAATCACGGGAAACATTAATGTGCTATTTTTTTTATTCAAATAATGCCATTTAAATGGTAAATTTTTAATACGTGCTTTGTTAACATCTAAAACCTACTAAATTGGAAAAAAAAAGTGATTAAAATTCATTTCGTAAATAGAAGCAAAGCTTGTTTATTAAACATGACATGTAATCTAAATGAACTCTAGCTTATAAAAACATAATTAATTTTATAGATTTTGTTAGATGAATCAATTTATAAAGTATATAAGCTGCAAAATGGAATTTTACTTTATTATTCAGAGTGAATCTTTACAACTTGTAATTTAATGAGAGATAATGATATAAAGCTGACTTGTATTACTTGGATTTATAATCAAATATTAATTTTCTAACGGTCAAAGAGGATGAATTATTGAATTGTGAGTATGAAAATTTCGATTGGAATTATTAGCCGAAATTCCTATACATATATGGTATCTATAGTATATTTATAGTATATTTATAGTAATGCGCTTTAGTTTATTGGAGGAATTTACAGAAAAGAAATATTTTCACAAAGAAAAATTCCCGCAAAGTAACTGCAAGATAACGAATTTTAATACGGTATTATCGTGCATATTATAACTATTATATAAATATTCGTTATAGAATGTAAAATTTTGTTTCTATACATAATTTATAATAATACGAATCAATTTGTTTGATTGGCTTTGCCAAAAGTTCTCGCTTGCTTTGAAAGAAAAAGTACAAATCAAATTAATCAAAATACGAACAAAGCTTGATTGATCAATAGAAATTAAACAATATTAAAGATGCACAATATTTAAAGTAGATTACAATAGTATAATTACGCTAGTAACTTTTTGAAATTAACTATATTTGTATGTTTATAGTAGTCGATAACAAGAAATAGAATTTCAATTTTTAATATAAAATATTAATATAAACAATACGATCTAGCGTGAATAATATGTAAAAAATCTATAGTAGTTATTAAATGTTTATAAAAGGGGACAGTTATTAAATGTTTATAAATAATAATTTAAATATCGTATAAATTAAAAAAATATAATTATATGTAAAATATTTTTATTGATAGTCTGGCAAATATATGTGACGTTATTTGCATGCTTATATGCTTGATTTATCACGTGCATATTTTTAAAATTCTTTTCTCGCAATTATAATATTTGATATACTAGCATAAGAAAGGAAAATGCTCACAATAATAACAATTCAAGATGAATCGAGTAATTGAAGTTCCTATTCGTTAAAAAAATTCGACGCGCAGAAGGCGCTGAAGTGTATTAATATAAAAATTATGAAAGTTTATCCAATTAAATGTCCTCCTCTTTTTGAAAATATAGTGCATATGTGTTTAACCGATCGAGTATGTAGACTCGGTGGTTTAAATTTTAAATTCAAGTCATTGAGCGTAAAAAATGTATGTGTTGTGGGTGCAAATCTTGATTCCCGAGTAGCAAACTTTCCAAGTTCCGTGAGCATTTTGAATTCGTTCTATAGAGGGCTTATTATTTATAATAATAATAACACATCTACGTGTTTTCAGCAGAATTAAGAAATAAATTCTTATTAATTTCTTCAACTCTGAATATTTTAAGAGCACATCTCAGCTGAGAGACAATTGGAGGAAATTGTAACGAACCTTGTAAATGTTCATTCAAATTAAATATTATTCAAACTATTAGAGACTAAAAAATTTAACCAAAATATTTTCAATAAATATGTAATTTATTTTTAAACGGTAAAAAATAATAATTACGATTGTTTTGTTTCTCTCCTTTCAAATTAGCGTTTGACGCTTATTCTTCTAATGTCTCACTATCCATAAACAATAAACTATACATTTAATTTTTATATATATTCAACTACTTTGTTTGCAAATATAATGATTATACTTTTGTGAGCCAGCAAATGATAAAAAATTGTTGCTGCATACGTTATTATATCTTTTGTAAAGGATGGAAAACATTGTCTCCAAATATCTCGCATTCAAATATAAATGAAATATAAAGACAGATATATTAGACCCAGAAATATCATTGAGATGAGGAGAAAGTCTCTTTGCTTCATCCTATAAAAGTATGAGGAGTGATTTATAAATTTTATAAATGAATATTTGATAAATGTACGTTTGAAGAAATTGAAATGGTAATAATATCCGAGTTGATTAAATTTTTCTTTATTGTTAACGCATAGGAAGCACGACGAAATGACAATTGCAGGCAGTTTAAATAGTTGAATATTTAGACATTTTGATGAAATTTCTCTTCCATATTATTACACAACCTTCTTAAATAAATCAATTATTCATAAGTCCTAAATAATTTCAATTCACGTTCCAAATAATACAATTAAGGTGATTTTCTCTTTGAAAAACTAGCAACTAAATAACCCACAGAATTAAACGGACAGTTTATAAAGAACTCGATTAAATGAAATGGCATTCCATTGTTTAAACATCACATGAATTTCTAAGGCCCGCCCGAGAAGTAATTTTATATTTTTAGCCAATTAATTCTTATCGCAATGAAAATATGACATTAGCTAATACGAAAATAAACCTGAAAAGCACTTTACAAGCGCTGCTGCCTATTGGGACACTGGGCGTAAAAATAAAAGAGCTCGCCTATTTTCAAAGAGATTTGCAAAATAGAATTTCGCATAATGAATAGGTGCGAGATATCGTGTTGGGCATCTTGGCCTTTCCACTACGAAATAGAGAACAGAAAAGGCCAATATAATAAGTGGAGCGCACTCATTGAAAAGAGACAGCTAATGGAGGTGAATAACGTGACGGGGGTTAGAGACAAGGATAAGAGGTATGACAGATTTTTATAGCAAAGTACACGCGATGTTTATGTATTATATTTTGTCAAGTCGTGCGGTTGCGCGCACTTTTTATTTGCTCAGTTTCCGCGGCACACGTATGTGTGTCCCGGTGCTTTGAAAATACGAATATACGTGTTTTCATACGGTGTTTCTTGCAAAAATTGTGTCTTCTCCCGTCTAATATCTAATATTTTCAGTTGAAATTGCCGTATAATTGCTTTATGTATTTTCTCGCGCGTGTTCTTTCGTAACAATTTCTCGCCATAACGTGTATAATGCGAGTTCATATTTGTTGTAAAATTCTAGCTAATTTAGTTACTTTGGTCGTTACTATTAGCACGTGAAGTACAATGGCAACGATTCCTTAACACATCGTATTCTTTAAAACTTTTGATTATCACGAGTTACTAATAGGAAAAATGATGCCATTAGTTTCCTTTGTAATAGAGATGTAATATACGAGCACTTTGAATGAATCGACTATGACTGCTAAACTATGTACATTGCAATTACAATGACCAATCGATTATAAGCATCGAATTACTATTAGTATGCAAGATGATAGAGGATTATAAATGAAATTTTAAGAAAGAATTTGTTTAAATAAAAAATATATATATAAATATAAATTAAAATCACTAGACAATAATCTGAATGTTTTAAATCATATATACGTTTAATTATTACATTCAACATTTTTAAAAAAAGCGTATATGAAATATAAATATATATATAGATTGAGAAGGGGAAAATAGGAAGAAAAATATAGAAAAGCGAACGAGGAGAGGATAATGTGCCGAGAGAAGAAGAATAAAGAATTACAAAAGGAGTGAAAGATTAGAAAAATGGTGGATAAATAAAGAATGTGCAATAAGCAGGCTTACAGCGATATCCATTACATGTAACGATAAATCCAAGCTTAACAATAAAGAAAAAAGAATAAATTTATCCTTATCGTCATTCATTTCAGATTTATTCACGCTTAATATTACATGCAATAAATACATTTATGGCATTCCGTATTGGATAAGGGTTCTATGGGTTTTCTAGTTTAGTTCCGAAACAAACAGAGTTATACACCTTTCCAGACCTCTCCCCGCCCCCCCTTTAAACTCGTTATCCTTAACAACAACAACAACAACAATAACAACAACAATAATAACACCAATATAACTATTATGGCAATGTAAAAACCCATTGAAATAAAATATATTTAATTTATTTATGTTTTTATGCTTAGATTGTTACGTGTATAAAGTTTGTTGTATGCGTCGATGAATTCGCTAATATTTAAAATTTATATTCTCGAATAGTTGACTCTTTCATGAAAATTAATAAATTTTCTAAATTTAGACATTTAACAAGTTTTCTGATAATACGCACAATAGCCATGAAAATTGCATTATAAAATTACTTTAATATTCCAAATGAAATGTATGATTTACAAATTACCCAAAATTATGATTAATAAATTCTGTTTCAAATCAAACGATTGAATTGGAATTTATAAAAAAAAAATTTCAAAACTAATCTTTTTAACATTCTAATCAAACTGATGAACAGAGACAGTATTGACTTATTTATTTGAGTAAATAGTACATTTTTTTGTACGCCAATCTATCAAGCAAAAAGCATCGAATTAATTGAAGAGTAAGAACAAAAAAACTCACGTACTCGTGATATTCTCAAACATTGACATGAATTTTCTGAATACGAATTAAATTAAGAAAATAAAACTCATTTGAGCACTTTTTGTCAACTTGAGAATTGAATTAATGGTGGAATAATTAATAGAACCATAAGTGCATTTGGATTAACTTCAAATATACCCAAGACTTTTCACTAAAATTTCATATTATTTTGACTATTATTATTATCCAGTCACAATAATAAAAGTATTTAATAAGCAGTGGGTGACGTTGTTTAAGCATTTAAAAATTAAAGCTAATTCAAATGAATCATCAAACTTATTTATTTAATTTATTGTACAATACGTCGAAAATTTATGGTTTTATTGATTATTGGTAATTTTTTTAAAATTTCTCCAAGTAAAAATTCGTAATCCATAGAATTTTTTTACTCCCATGAAGGGTAAAAAATTAATGTACAATACAATTCTTTCAATATTTAGAAGAACAAGGAACTCAATAAGTACCCACACTGATGTCTATTAATATTTCGAATTATATGTTTTAAATAGTCATTACACTTATTTTATTTAGCATTGAGCGAACAGAGTAAAATTACAAGACTTGTCTATTTGTCGTTAAAATTATATATACTTTTACATACTCTTTCTACAACTAATATATTATACGTCACGATCGTCTCGAAAGTAGAAGAAATTTTAAAACAATAAATTACTTGGAATAATTTATTTTCACGTAACTAGCGATTCGTTTCGAAGGGAAATAAAAAAATATCAACACGAATAAGTAATAGATGCTTTCTGTTCGTAAGCACATACATTTATAGTACTTGACTATAATCTACCAAAATATATATTTATCAAGTCATTCGTCATAAAAGAAGAATTATCGGACGACGTTAATTAGCCATTAATCAAGCATTTAAAGTTTTTAATGAACACGTAACATATTATATAATAAACTTTCAAATAAGTAAATTTATGGAGAAATCTGTTTATGAATGCGACGGTATAATACTAACGACAATCAGAATATCTCGATATAACTTGCCTAATCCGGAAGTTTTATTATATTGATTTTTGCTCCAACGTCATGTTCATGGAAAATCTAATTTTCCTAGCTTATTACAAACTATGTTGCAAGTCGCTCAATCCTTAATCCCGTAACTTAACATCTCATTGACAATAGCCATTTCAATTTACAATACACGAGCTTTCGAACTATTTAATAAAGCTCGAATTATAAATATTATGTGTCTTTATTATTCTGGTATTGTAGACCACTATGGTGAACAATAATAATGAGCTCACATACTCGAGAACCATATGAATAACTGAATTATGTCCTCTTGAATAACCAAAAGCCCAACTAATTCTCTTAATTCCAGACTCTTCTTTATTGTTCATTAAAATTTGCATTCTTGATTTGATTTATTGAATCTCTGAATACTATCGACAATGTTGGGTTATCTATTGACACGATTGTTGCGATTTAAACGCAACTGTAACTTCCCGCACGGTGCATTGATTTTTCGCATTACGTAATGTAAACAAACAATAACCCAATTGACCCTTTGGTCTGGAGAATCTGTAAGTAAATTGACAACAAAGCTTTTTCGTCGTTTCAAGCCTTACGCCTTATTACCATCACTCGTTGGTGCTCTTAAAATAATTAACTCCACGCATGTAGTTTTCACCAAAGTTATAGCAAATATTCTATTCTTAATAAATACTTTCTGTAAAATTCTAAGAGTTTCATCATTAACAAAATTATAATCGGTCTCTAAAACAGTAATTAATTAAAGGATTATCGAGCACATTAAAAATATTCAATTTTTAAAGCGAAGGATTGATTATTGCATCGGAAATAAAAAGTGCATTCAATTTATTAAAGGTTTGTGCTTTATGTGTAGATACGTATAACATGAAATATATGGAAATTTTCAAATAATAATACTTTAGATGACAAATGCTATATAGACCTTTAACAAATTAAATTGAATATTAATTAAAGAACGTCATTTTTAAGGAGATAAAGAAAATATGAAATATACTACCATACAACAAAAAGAGCACGAGGCTTTGGATGACATTTCTAAATTAAAAAGAAAAATACAAAGAATAAACAAAAAAATTTTTAAAGTAAATTGTGAAGACTTGAATGTGCATTAATTGCAGTATAATAAATAGTGCCAAAATGTACAAACATACATACGAGAAAGTAAATACAATACTTGAAACTTGGAGTTAGATTAAATAATAAAACGTTTATACAATGCCTTAAATCTGTATATTTGAGTACAAAATTTTGAATATACTGGGGGCTACCTATAATGACAGCTCAAGTGAAATCGAGCAATATAAATTCAACTAAACTACGAAGAATAGAATATTAAATATCAAATTAAATATGCGCGCGCGCGTGTGTGTGTGTACATATGTTTATTGATTATTTTGTTTAGTCGAGCATAGCTTTACATGCGATATATCTGTACATTATATCGATAGTGCAGCAATAGGAAGCTTGGCCGATAAAATTTTTAAACGGAAGTCAAGTAGATAAATTTATATTTGAAATGAACAATAATTGCTACTAAAGCATCTAAATATAAATAGTTCTTAATATTAATAGAAATATTAATTTTTTTTTAGAAAATTTTCCACCATTAAACAGACAGTAAAATAGCAACGTAAGCTATCAGTTTACAATAATTCGATAGATGTCGATAATACTTGAAATAACATGTGTCGTATTTTTTTATATTAGATTCCTACTGATCATTTAATTGCTTTTGCTGCAATACAAAGCCAACTGCACAAAAATGTATTTATATGAAAGCTATTACACTCGACTCGACATATCGCGTACTGGAAGAGCATTGGGTAAAAAATGACCAAAATCTGCATTTTTATTTGCTCCACCGACCACACTGGATATTGACACTTGACAAGCATTAGTATAGGACACGTAGCAGTATGCAGATGTTCTCGTTATAGCAGCGTATCGTTGTATGTGTATTTGTGGGGCGAGGGGGGTGGGGTGGCGGGAGGTTGCATAGTTAAGAGATATTAATAAATAAATACACCATGGGTCGTTCGACCTGTGCTTGGCTAGGATATCGATCAGGATTTATTTCGCCTAATGTCTGAAACCACGTGCCAATGCTCGGCCTCTTTCCCTTCTTTTTCCACTGACTCTATTTTTATCTCATTTCTTCGTAGTAATTGAATCCCCTACGAATCACACGTTTTCAATGGACTTTTCGATTGTTAGTCACTCGCATGTACTTTATCACAGTAATTACTTCCATCGTAATCGTACCCTATCCCGTACTCTGCTAATGAAGTGTATTAATAGTGGGTTACTCTTATCTTTGATAAAGTGGAGAATGGTACGGAATTTCACTGCTATTGAAAATAAATAGGAAATTTTAACAAAACTTTGCGAGCATAAATTTTTATTCCAAACCGATTTCTACCCATTCGGTTAATCCGTATTTACTAACTAAGCACGCTTTAACCAAAATTCTTACTGAGAATTTTCAAACATTTCTTCATAAATCCATGCTTTGACATTATTCTCATTTTAATAAAGAAACTTTCGGTCAAAATTGACTTGACCTTATTACGCATTAATCTCAAATACGTCACTCAAACGGCATTAATTTGAAAGATTATTAAAAGTAAAGATTAACGACCAACTACAACTAGTACAACTATCAATGGTTAAATAAAAGAAAGAGGAAGCTGAATAATGAGCCGGGAAACATTTAGTCGAATTCCGAAGAGACGCGAATACTTTTAATTGACTAGCCGATACGTTGGGGTCATTACATGGCTCTTTAGTCATTTCTTTCGGCCACGGTAGCAAACTCGTTTAAAAATTTTCGCTTAATACGCTTAATACACTTAGGCACCTATGATATGAGATTAACGTTACTAGTGAGGGTAAATAAAGGAAATGAATAGACATTTTAATTGTTAGCTAATGAATTTCGGTTCTGCAGGATACCACTATAAATGCGTTTCGTGTGAAATAAAAGCTTTAATTGCAATGAATTTTCGCTCGATACTTTGCTTCGGGTAAAAGTTCATTGTTCATCAATACGCTTTTATTAATTTACATACACACACACACACACACACATACATAGCAATAAAGGTAATGAATATAATATTAATTTCTATGTAATATGTTCGTTAAATACACTTCTAAATGTGATTCAAATTTCAATTGATAATATTGTATTTAGTGATAATTCACAGAATATAGGTTTTTCAATTTAATAATTATAATCTTTACTTGAATAAAGCTTGGAATATGTAAAATAATTTGGACATTACTAAATATTATGTATAATAATATTAAGAAAAGCAATTTACTTTTTGAAAACATAAATATTTTATTAAACAACTAGTATGCGATAAAAACTTATTTAAAATAATATTAAATAAAAAAATTCCATTTAGCATAATATTGATTTTTTTATATTGATTTCTATTGATAATTTTGTTAGAAAACAAAATAGTATTGTATCCATATCCTTAATTATAATAACTCAATTATTTAATTGTAAAGTAGTTTTGTTTTTGTAATTTAGAGAACAATTTAGAGAATTAACTTTTACAATAATCGGCACCTAATAAACTATGCTATTTAAGCTAAATGATGACGTATCTCTTATTATCCAACTAATTTCTGTAATTAAAATAGTAATATGATCTTGCCAACTATGGACACTAAAGCACCAGATCAATCTCATATTTTCATAATCATAACATTTTCCATGTGACTGAATTTAGCTTCACGTAAAATAAGATAAAATCGTCCAAATATTCTCACGCGATGAGGAACTTTATTTAATTCAATTATCTAGTTGTTTAAATCGCCGTTACGATCGAGTTATTCAGCTTAGTTTCGTACTACTATGTCACTTCTTTTATCATTGTCGTAAAACTTAAAGAGCCGTTAACATTCTTGATGTAATAAAATATGCTTGGTGAAATAAGTAATAAATATGATTTGTTGAATCGTAATATTCAATTATCTTAGAAACGCTAAATAGTAAGTTTTTAAAGAGAATAGAATTTCCAATGAATATTTTAATAATTTGTATTTGCAATTTGTCCTGATAACATACGGAATTACGACAAGCTTTTAGTATTTACAACTTTGTAACAGCGTATTCGAATATTTTCTCAATAACATAAATAATACGGTTCTATGATATATGGGAAATACGACGAGAGTAGCATAAAATATTAAGATTTTCGAAATCAAAATATTATTGGAAAAATGTAAAAACTCAAAACAAAACAAAAAATGTAAAAAGAAAGGAATGAAGAATAAAAATCCAACAACCAGACGAGATAAACGAATGTTATCGAAACGTCCAAAATTTTCTAATATTCATCTTCTCATTAAAACTATTGGCATTAATTTACTCGAATAAATACGACTTTAATACTTTAAAAGCCCGTATAAATTCTTATAAATTGTTTGCCTTTATTCCTCCCGAGTTCATAAATTTTCAAACACATTTCGATTCATTATGAGATAAAAACAGCTGTTCCATTGCCTCAGCAATTATCCATAAAATCAAACAGGAAATGTTGACCAATGGCACACATTTTATAAATAAGTAAATTCGTACAGACCGTCGAACCGAAAAGACAAAAGTACCTTTTATAAGATTTAAATAGATCTTTTTATATAAGTTTTTATTATGTTGTACGATTGTACTATCTATTAATATAGAATGAGCTATAATATTATTTTACATACTTTTATATTTAGTGGAAAAAAGTTCAAAAAAGAACTTTAAAAAATTTATTATTTTCAGCAGTAATATTGAATTGGAAAAATAAAAATGCACAACAATAATAAAATAGTGTGGTTGTAGTGTCCAACTATGTTTAGCCATTTGTATTTCATACATCAAATAGAGAAATACATATGCAAATAATATATCGATAATCAAATAGTTAATTTGACAAGTGTAGATTTATTAATTACATACTATCCAATGTATTATTACAGATATCAAGTAATTTAAGCGTAATAAATATTTTTTAGTATATCGTAAAAATTATTTTTTCAAGTAGTTGCAAGTACGATGTAAAAAATTTGTTATTTATTCATGTGATTGATTTAAAAATGGAAATTTATAAGATAACATTAAAACATATGCAATGTGTATAACAATAATAAAACATATAGAATGCTAAATTTAAAAGAATTATTGTTGAATTCAGACTATCACGATTGACATAAAATATAAAAGAAATTCTACATTAAAAAAAAAATGCAGTTCAAAATATAATTCATGAAAATATTAAGCAACCTGTTTTGTAATTTCTCATAAAGCAAGTGCATGAATCCCAAATTATAATATCATTTGTATAAATCAAACGTATACTTTCCCATTAAATAATATCCAATAACTGTAAAGCTTAAACTGTAAATTTATGTACGTGTAAATGTAAATAATTCGTATACAATTTTTGGTATAATTTAAAAAAGTGGCAGTACTAGTTGATACTTTTATTTAAATATAGATTTTATGAGAACTTAAATAAATATTTTCTATTATTAAACTATACGTATTGGCTTTTACGGTGAATGATTTATTGATTTAAGAGTTTAATAATTATAAATACTTTTCATCCCATACTCAAATTTTAATAATTAATAAAATAAAAAGTATTTTATTATTAATAATATTAGTAAATAGTTGATGATTAATTATGATTATTTTAACACGCACAATGCTTTAAAAGTATATTATTAAATGATATATATATATATATACTATTATATATATTATAAAGTAAAAAATAAATAAAAAATAAAACAGTATATGTTGTGAATTTTATTTTCACAAATGGAAAAGTAAGTGGTTATAATATAATTTTTATGCACTTTTTATTTCTTATTTTTCGTATTAAAATATTATAACGTAAAAATTTTATTACCAAACGACATTCTTATGATTAAAAATCATAAGATATCATGGCCATCACTTAATTACTTAATATCAAGTTCCATATTCTTTCAACTAAAAAATCTATTATATTAAAACTACATTATTTTTTTTTTATTGAAATTACTTTAATTTTGATAATTAGACACACCGTTACATTACATCAACCAAAGTAATGTTGGCACAACAATTTGAAAATATTTTTGCACAATATAAATAAACCATAATGGATTCCAATGAAGCATCAAAATTAATGTACTGTCAATGTTTCAAATGTAGCTGACCATTTCTGTGATAATTTGATTCGATAGTAAGTGTAGTGAAAGTTTATAAAATTATTCATCGAATCTGAAATATTTAAATCTTTTGATAAAACAAAAGTCCAATGAGAGGGCGATATTTGATAAATATTTCATATGCATTGATAATATGTAATATGTAATATCAATTAAACTTTCGTATAAATTTAATACTAATTTAAACGTGCTTGTATGTGCGCACGTGTGTAATCCACAGAAATTATTTCAATGTAATATCGCGAACATAACTTTTTACAAATTTGTATCGAGATTAGCAGTGCGCATGAATGCATTTTCAGTCTTACGTAAAAGTATTATAAATATTATTGTATAAGATTATTTGCTAAATTAAATTTAATTATACATATAATTCATTATATAAGATGGATTAAGTCTCTGTATACACATTCTTATCACTCTGTAATATACTTTAATTTAATTAAATTAGCTATAATTGAATTAGTAATATTAATACTATTAACTGTATGACTTTTTTCTATTTCAATGAATGCTATCAATTAGAATATTTACAATTATTTTTAACTTTTTAAAGAGAAAATATAATCTACTAAAAATGAGAGAATATTATTTACATTATATATTGTATAAAATAAGTCATAAAAATCCATTAATGAGAAGAAATATTTCACATTAGTGATATAATAACTAAAATATTTTTATAGAGTAAAATGTAAAGTTTAATTCGGTAGAAAATAGTTATTTTACATACACCATAAGCGTTAATTTTACTACGCTACAATCGTTTATGAATCGCTTAATACAAAATCAATAAACATAATTAAATAATTTTTAAGTTTTTTAAATCATGGCTATTGTAATAAATATTTTTTTTTATTGCAAGTTTGTTTATTTCAAGATTTAGTAGTATTAAACATTTTAAAACAAGTAATTTGTAATCGTTAATGAAGTAAAAGATTTAATTTTAAAATTAAATAATATTTATTTATTATTATTATTTATAATTTGTATAGAACATACTATTTATAAAAACCACTAGTTATTATTTTTATTTACACAATTATTTATACGAAG
Organism: Ceratosolen corneri; assembly: GCA_030522565.1. Lineage (NCBI taxonomy): Eukaryota > Metazoa > Arthropoda > Insecta > Hymenoptera > Agaonidae > Ceratosolen > Ceratosolen corneri. Next base: position 36,673 of record JAPYYT010000457.1, read on the forward strand.
AACTGTATAGTTTTTTTCAATGTATATAGAAAATGTAAAATAATACAATAATTCTAATTTAAAAATACTTTTATTTTTTTTCAGAAGATATATATTTATTTAATTTTTTAAATTATTCACTTAAATGTATATATATATATATATATATATGTATATATATGTATAATGTATGGATTTTTTGGCTATATTTTACATTTTTTCAATAAACAGAACATTTATTGATGAAATAACATTTCTTTAATCAAATAAACATGTATTTACTTTGCACGCATGCTTTACGTAATTTTAAATACGTATTGTATGACTTCTATTTGAAGTTGAATTATTATAATTTAGATAATTTGCACTTCCATTTAGTAAATTTTCATTTTAACGATAAACTATGTAATTAATATATATATTTTTACATGGTACGATGAAATAATTATTTTGTGATTTATTTATGCTCAAATTTGTATAAATGTAAATATAAAAGGTCAAGGAATTCAATTCCGCCAACGTTCGATCGTAAGCTCACATAACAATCAAACAATTGCAATCATTACACAATTGCGTTTCAAATACCATATTTTTTCCTTTTCACTATCAAGATTGCAATCATTCTGCACACGCTAAAAGTCAGACAATAACAGTTCTGTCTAACTTCTCAAAGTTATCAAATTTTATATACTCTATATTGTTAGATTTACCTTATTTTCATTACGTCAATTTTACAATCCGTCCAAGATAAAACATTCCTAATACGTAATATTAAATTTTAATACCGAAATTTTAATAGACTTTAATTTAAATTTTTATAAATAAAAACTTTATAAATAAAGGTAATTAAAAATTTTAATCTTAAATCGTATCGCTAATCTACTTATTAAATCATTGTTAAACATTTCAATTTTCAAGATAAACTTGGGTGGAATTAAAAATTCAGAAACTTAAATTATTTAAACTTATTAAATAATCTAGCTTGTAGAAGTCTCTACTATGGCCTGAAACTTATTATAAAACAATTGGCAAATTACATGAAATAAGAATGTGTGACATCGTGACAGTAGAAGTGTGCATCCAACTGCCATAAAGTTCTTGCTAAATATATTTGTCATCAGTGGAACATTTATCATCAAATAATTTAAAACACAAGATTTTTACTTATAATTGATATTAGTAAGTAAGAAACGTGGATGAATCTTTTTATTTATTCGTTAGTAAAGAAAAATAATACAAATGATACAAATGGAAGTGAAAACATAATGATATCAATAAACTTGTAATATTTATGTAAAACATTTTGACCAGAGTTTACTAGGCTAATATTTTCAAAATAATTTAATCGCATATTTTAAACAAAATTCATTATATACTTAATTATCTTACGTTAACCCATTAACTGCCAATCTATTTGCTTTACTTATTTCAGATACGAAAAACTTATTTCATATTATATTATATCTATTTTAATACTAACCTTATGCGTACATTTTTCCATAATAAAAATATCCATTGTTTTGATATTTAGTTTGTGTGATTGACGCACCTATTATTATTATAATTATATATGTTTCAATTGCCGATATAGTTCCTAATCTATTAATTTTTTACTCTACTTTGAACTTTCTTTTTCGTTTATTATCAACGAAAAATTGATATCATAATTATAATGCTTATAATTCTTATAATACGTAGATCATGCGTTTTTGCAAACACGTAACTTCGGAGTTATAAATTTTTATTAACTGATTGCCACACATGATATTATAACACCCTACATAGAAAAATCCTCTTATTTACATGCGCGCACACAGGCACGCGTGCAGCCATACACATCTCAATGCACACAAACGCAACAAGCCCATTCGGATCACGCGCGCGTGCACACACACACACGCACGCATGTTCGCGCACACACAGGCAGAGAAGCAGACCCACGGCCAAACGGGTAAAAATATTTATACGCACGTACGCGATCGCAGACGTAGTGTACATATCCATCACAATATATAGTGAGATAACAAAAAACTAATTAAACTGCAGCCACGTTCAACAATAAGACGATAATATATTAACGCGAACCAATCGTTGCAATATTTACTGATTTTAACAATACATGCGATTCTTTGTCGTTATTTCCCATTCCGCTTTATTAGTCAAACAAAATCTCTCTATTTATATAACAGCTTGTATAATTCTAAATGTATATTTAACATTTTGTATTAATTTTTAGCTTTCAATAAATCCCAAAGAGGTAAGCAAATAAATGAAAAAGTTTTCTTACACAGAGTTATAAATATCTAAAAATTTAGTTATTTTAAGTTATATACATTTTCCTATAATAATTATGTATATATATCAATAAAAGCAATATATATTTTACAGTAATATTAGCACACTGATAATATAATATTATACAATATAATATAACGAAAACATTAAATCATTATCGTTTTTAAAAAAATTTTTTATTAATTAGCTATTAATAGCTAGTCACTATATATTTATAATGATAATCTCGTATCTATTATAGATTATATTTTGAGTCTTTAACATAAATTTTCTAGGATTAATTGCCACAAATTATCCTTAATACTTTATTGAATTTGAAATATAAAATTATAATCTACTTGTTTTACAAATAATTATATAGTTACATCATAGGCGCTTATGCCAATGTACGACATAGGGTAGGTAAAGTCATTATTCAACGTAAAAACTTCTGTAACATTATTTTATCTTGAAAATCAGGTACGACAGCTATAAAAAGTGAGTTATTTAAGACTATAAAGGCACATACTGTCTCTGGGAAGTATATGTGCTGCGTAAGACCGTATGACCGTACTCGGAAGTTATGATAACAAAAGATATTATTCTGTCGATTTGGTACACCCGGTACTTCAAAAGCATATTTGTGCTTGCGAGTTATAATTTCCATTTATCGCTAAAAAAAATAATAATAATCTTTTCAAATAATAATATTTTCCCTAATATTTATCAGAATAATTACTGCTTACACAGATGCAAGTCGATATACGGCCAATCTATATACCCAATACCAATCTACATTGATAGATTTTATTTTCATATCAATATAATATCATAGCCCCGGGGTAAAAGTCAAATAAACACATTAAAACATACGAGTAAACTAGATTTTCCACAATGTAAATTATCAAATAAATAGTAATAACATATTGAAATTGAAGATTATTGTATATAACTGTTTAATAAGCAGGCTTTTCTCTAATATAAATAATTTTGCAATCTTATTTAAAAGCATCGACCTAATGAATAAATATTTCCCGATGCGAAAAATTAATCAAGTTTATGAATTTTATCAATGACTAATCAATATTTACAGATCAAATTAATGATTTTCCCAGATGGACAGATTTTTAGTTACAATAATTTATTTCACAACACATCGAATTACCAAGAGTAATAAAACTACTTTGGGCAAAAATTTCCCCTAAAGTATTCGTTCAACTGTATTATCACTTATAATTCGAAAATATTAATTAGAAATATTATAATAATATGGATGTAGATAATTCAAATTAAGTTTTACGTATTTTTTTTTTTTTTTAATTGTAACAGTGCATTTATAATATTTTTATATTATAATTACCTGTTCTCTACGACAATAGCATTATAAATTATTTCTTAAAAAATTTATTAAACTACACATGAACAAAATATTATTCAATATTTAGCTAACGATACATTTCTCTAGTTATAAATCCAAATCGAAACTGAATAAATTCCCTCTCAGCTTGTACGTTAGTTTGCCTCGCCCTCCTTTCCCGCAATTCTCTCTCTCTCTCTCTCTCTCTCTCTCTCTTTCTTTTTCATTCTCTATGAATACACTATATATGAGCGATCCATATGTTTTTTCTTGCCTTTTGTATTTCTCAAAATCTCCATTTTACGTTAACAACGTTGACTCCATTCGTGTGTATATTCCCTAATTTATTGTTTCACTATTTTTTTTACTCCTCTTTCACTCCTCCTCCTTACACAATTTTAATTATTCATTGCGCTTTCAGATATCCCTTTCCCCCTTTTAACTATTTTCTATTTACTATTGGCCTCTCCTTCTTATTTTATCGCTTTTCTCTCCTACTATTGTCCTCTCTCATGACGGAAGCACGTAAGTGTGTGCTGGCTAAGTTCACCGCCAGGTAAACTGCACGGGGAAACGAGAAATAGGGTGAGTGAGAGAGAGAGAGCGATTGAGCGTTGGAGTGAAGTGAGACCAAAATCGATGAACCAGAGCATATATGCCGTAAACACAACATGTATGAGAATTCTCGGGACTGTAATTTTTCGAGTTTTCTTTAACGTTTTTCTTTTATTCCGCTGCGTTTTTTTTTTTTTTTTTTTTTTTTCTTTTCCTTTACTCTTGTTGATGGTGAAAAAAGATCTAAGACTCTTGGGGTCACGATAAATATAAGCTCGCAGCGTCTTTTCATATATTTATTATACCTATATACATAAAACTTCTCATTACCTTGTATTTCGATCTCTATTTCTGCGATACTCAAGAGAATACAATGGGACTCTTGTTTGTGTATTTTATTATTCAATAATAATGTTGGATCATTTTTATATGTGATGATGCATCGCTTACAATGGAAAAATCATATTATCACTTTTACATGTCAATTGCGCATTACAGTATTAATACTTTTGTTTGCTCTAATTTGATACAAGATTTTTATCCTAAATTACGTCCATTAGTCAGTCACGCATGATCGTATAATATTTTTTATATAAAATAGCATCATTTTCAGGTAAATTCCTATACAAATGTTACAAATTTAAATTCTTGCGAATCAAGTGAAATTGCTCGTGCAACTTTTTTTTATCAAATTAAGGATACTTTATATTAAATATTTTTCAGTAAATCTAGAAATAGGTATGCGCGCCGCTCTTAATTATAAAAATATAATCAAACATTTAACTTAATTAAAAGCAACGAAAAAGTAAAGTTTTCTTTTAAATTGTTTCCATTATTCTTTTAAAATGATATTGTACTATTGTCTTATTAATTATTTCATATCTTTATAAATATGTACAAGTCCAAAAGCTCATGTTCCTAATCATTATTAATTTTAATTTTATCTAAATTAAAAACAAATAGTTTATTTCATATTACAGTGTCAAAGAAAACTACACCAGCATTTTATGAGTATTTTTTTGACGACTCTTAATTTTATATAATATAATGAAACCATTTTCCCATAAAATAATAACCCTTATTAACCAATAAAATTTTATGGTACATATACATTGGCATCGCGTCACAGCATAATGAGATAATAATTTGCAATGGTCAGTAAAGAAATATTAGTGTCAGCATATTCTGAAGTCTTAAACATTTTCAACGTTCACGTTGCTAGTATAATTGGAAAATTCAAGTGTAAAAAGTCGTTTGCATTAGAGCACCACACTTTAATACGTTTGACTTAAATGCGCAAGTAACAGGTTTTTCGATGTTTTAAACATTTTTTTTTTTAACCAAGGAATAATGAGCTTCTAAGCCTTCAAGCACTTAACCCTGGAAGAAATATTTTCCAAGTAATTAGTTTGATTTTTACGGGCTGCATATAACTGAAGAGCAATAAATAAAACCAATTGGATAAAAAGAATATAAGCGAATAAAGCTTGGCCAACCTCTATTTAACTCATCTTTATCAAATGTGTACAGAATATTAAAAAGTAGAAAACGCTGTGTCGTTCTTTCTTATTTATCTCTGGAACAGATCCGCTGGATCTCATATACGACAGTTAACATCCAAGTTAACAATTGTAAATTGTTCGTCGTAATTAAAGTTTTAATTATTTGTTGAATGCAGCTTTTTATTTCTCTAATTTACGTGTTGCTGACAGTGTGCTTATTTATTAAAAATTTTTACAAATTTTGTAACATCGTATTGCACGTGTGTGTGTGTGTGTGTGTGTGATATTGTTATATCTCCATGCAATGGATTTGTTTAGTAATTGTATCAATAGTATTCTCTAAACTATTTGAACCAAAGTTTATTTTTAATACATTTGACCACATTAAACGTTGAAATGAATTTTGAAAGGAATTCTTATTTCTTTTAATTTAGCTTAACCGCTATTATTTAAAAATAAAAGTTTTATGAGATCACGGAACTCAGTTTCTTGCGTCACTGTCATAAATGTGCAGTTCGCAGATATTTTAATTATAAGTCGCATTTATATTAAATATTATGAAAAATCAATGAAGGAATAGTACTTCTTAAAAATAATGTCCCTTTTTATGATTTATATAGACTTCCTCTCTAAAAATTAATAAATGATACTTATATCATTAAACTATTTGCTTAAGTGTCAATTTATTTCGTACTATTGTATAAAGAGTAAACGTTATGTATAATTAAAAGTTTAATGAAATACTTACTGCTTATGAAGTATATGTATATGTATATACTAATTAGTAAAAATGAATGTTTTAAAAAGAAAAAATCTATATAGTTTCGTCTTGTTCAAATAAGATCTTGAAACTGTTATTTTTAAAAACCAATAAAAATCCATAATATGGAGGAATATGTTATAAGAGAGCTAACAAATGTTCTGGACTTTGAAATTCCACTTAAATTCTACTAAATTTCGAATATTTATACTAGGCTGTGCAATTTCAGGTTTTTTTAATTATTTTACTTTAGTCCTGTCGGTAAAATAACTTACATTTACAACGATCACGTCTTTTGCTATCATAAAGCTTGAGACCAAAAGAAATTTATAAAAGATTTGGAATATTTTTTATTTTGAACGCTATTTAATTATTCTTACCGTTTTTTACGCTTAAAATAATTTTGACTGAATATTATAACTTTAAAAAATTAACGACATATTGTCTCTATCAATAGCAATCGTGGCTTTAAATTTTTACGTTTATTGAACTATTTCTTGAACCTTAAATGTAGTACAAATTTTTATTTCACAATTATTATTTTTTGGAGATATTATTGTATATTATCTTGAGTATTTTTTGATGGGCAAGAACTGTTTTTACTTAAATGTAAAATATGTTTTATTACTTGTACCTTTCATATGCAAAGTCAAGCGTTGACAAAAAAAAAAAAAAGTTCAATTTACTAACATAAAGACTACAAAATGTGAAATTTAAATTCCAAATTTTCGAATTTTCTTTCATTCTTTTATTAACTTACGCCTCACTTCAAAGCCCTTTAATAAAAAAAAACTATTACTTTCTAAATAAATAAAAAAACCTCCATATTATAGATAGTGCTGAATATTAAGTATCCGTTGTTTTAAATATTCAAAACACAAAGAATGTGAGTGAAAAATTATTAAATTAATAAAGAAATTATTTACACATTCAATTTATCTCACAAGTGCTCGATTACCTTCTACGGTCGAATTTGAAAACACATTCAACAGGCTAAAAATTCCATTAATTCGGCTTCAACAGTTTTTGACAGAACGCCAAGAAAAAGATTTATGTGCACGTCAAGAGTGGAAATCACAAAGATCAATTGCTGATTTAAAATTACACAGTATATTTTTCATTTGAGAAATATTGAACTATTAATATTTAATAATTTAATATATTATTTAATAAATAACTGTAATATATAAATTATTTAATAAACTCAACTATATACAGAAATAATAATATTTCGGATAAAAAATTCGTCAACTTATACTTTGTACACATACACAAGTATAGATAATATTTGTTCTATAAGTCATGTAAATCCTATTTTGCCAAAAGTATAGTACGATATGATAATATTACCATAATAACGTTGTATTAAGTCTAATAAGCTTATGTAGCACAAACAATTCTCTGAACACAGCAGCTTACAATTTCATCGTTTAATTGAGATAAATTATATTTAATAATAAGCAACTTTTTAATCTTCGTAATAGTAATAGCCCGTGAATATTGATATATTACATTTTATTTTTTGATATATTTTCCAAAAGTCAATTTAGCGGTAAATATTTTCAATAGCTATTCCTATTATTTAATGCTATTAATTAATACTATTATTATTAAATACTATTTTTATTAGTTGTAAATATTTTTGTAAACTAATAACTTTACGTCTTATATTACGCCATTACTTTAAATATAAAATATAAGAAAACTCTCTAGGACTAATTGATACAAATTAATACACTGAAAGTCAATGATGAAGAATTTAAATATTGTTGAAATGTTTATGAACGCTATTTTTAATAAATCGCTCTCAATGCTATTTGAAAAAAAGTTCAATTATTTAAAAATAATCTTATGGCTAGCATAAAAATTATTTAAATTAGTTATAAATTCTAGTAGCAAATTAGCGCAAAAAACATCGATTAAAAATATGACAATAAGACTCAAGTTATTAGTCATGTAGAATACGATAAGAAAAACATGAAAAAAAAAAGATCACATATGTAATATGTAATGATAAAATCCTGTCACGATTTTAGACATCCGAAACAATATTAGGGGACTTGCCATTGAAGGACAAGAACAATTTGGAAAAAGGAAAGGATCTTAATGGGGAAGTGTTAACTCCTCGATAAAAATACAGAACAAGAAAATAAGAGATAACCGAGAGAAAACCACTTTCCACTTAGGATTTGCGAAAACCAATAGCGAAAAAAAGAATGTAAATAAATGGCCTGCAGAATGCAATTGGCCTTAGACTTTAAATAAGTGCTCAGGATCTCTTCCTTTCTTTTTCTTCGAGTGGTTTTTTTTTGTCCTGGAACCTTCCGTTTAGCTCTGAAATGAATTGGTTGATGTATTTATAAGGTATCGACACTTGGTTGTATGCATTCATATAAATTCAGGGAGAAAAATCAAAACAAGGACATTGTATTCGAGTAAGGTTATTTTTTATTATTCATACAGCAAAGGAGAGGTCATGTGAGAAAATTTGAATACAAATTTGAATAAACTTAGGTATCTTTAATTCCAGTAACGGTGCTTCATTTTTCATATTCCACCCTTAACTTTTACTTTTACACTAAAAGAATTTCTTAAAGTTCTATTTGATACTTTTAATTTATGCGAGCATAATTTTACTATTAAATATTTAATAACAATAGAATATAACAAAAAGTTTATTAGTTATGTCTGCATAAATATTTTTCATAATACTTAATACAGTCGTATGAAATAAATTATCCGTATGCTGAATAATTTAAAAAAAATTAATTTGATTTTATTTCTAAATCTAAACAGTCTTAATATTCATAAATGAATATTAAAAGTAATAATTTCAAATGAACAAAAATCTATGAAATACTTTGAATTACAATTAATCTGGTAATTACCATTTAAAATGGAGAAACTTGCCAACAATTAAGTTTGTTTATGATTTTGTTTAAGAACAAAACTTTTAACAAAAATATCAACAATTTTTTAACAATCTTTTAATAAAGTTAAGTTATTAATAACAGTAGTGATGGTAATTATCTAAAAAATGTAAAAAATACTAATCAATTAAAATATGTTAAGATGGATCGCACGTGTATAATAAATTATATATATGATTTAGCTTTCAAATAGATTACTTCATCAAATCTTCTTCGCTCTTTAGAATTAATTTAAAATGGTGGAAAAAATAAAACCGCAACTTCTCAAATAGACCACATATAAATGAAATAAAGTGAAAGCTTAATTTTTACGCGTATTTATTGTGATTTACGTTCAATTTGATAAAACAAATATAATGAAATGGAAAAACTTCGTTCGAGAATACGTTCGAATAAATAATTAAATGAATAAATATTATTATTTAACAAATATTCAATTAAAAATCTACATCACGCTGTTATCGTTGTATAATTCACACACCAACTTAGACATTGAACAGTACATTCGTTAAAAAATATATTATTAAATATCAATAACACACACGTCACTTATCAAAATAAGCATTAGTCTAAATAATAATGGAAATCAATTTTACCAGCACCATTACGAAAGTCGTTTGAAGGAAAGCAATTGTTTTTATTGTATTTTATCAGCATAGTAGAAATTCTATCCGAGTTGATGTTTGATACAGATTTTTTGTTAAACTTAACAATGAATTATAATGATTGTAAACTCTCGGTGACATTTAATAAATATCACACAACGAATTAAGAATTTTTATTTAAAAAAACGTAGTATTATAAAATTAACAAATACATATATACATGTATACATGATCATATAACATTAATTATAATTACTTGTTTTAAAAAAACTTGTTTTATATTTTATATGATATTTTGAATGATGAAAAGCCATCATTGCGTACCAAAAACAACCTTTTTCGGTATTGGAAATGCCATTTCTAAAAATATCTACAAATAATTTTATTTTAATTTAATTTTCAGTAAATTATTTAATTTGACGTAATTATGTGAAGCCAATATGTTTACAACTACTTATTAAAATATTAATGGCTAGAACCACTTATTCAACCTACAACCACTTATTTAGAAAATATCTTTTATTAAAGCTATTTATTTATTTATTTAGTTTCTGAATATTATAAATAATCTCATAAGTATTAAATTAAATTTTAAGTATAGTACATTCCACGATAATTTTGATTTTAATTTGAAAGGTATGGCGTATTATATTTTACAATTATTACTATAATTTGCAACTAATATTACAATGGATTGCCCGCGAACAATTATTAATCATAACTGAAATCTAGATCTTGAAACTGGAAATTTTTTAATTTTTTTTTTTACATTTTGCCACGTAATTTAAAATGATTGAATAAATGATACGACTCATCGGGTACATAGATAATACATATTTCCAAGCCTTTTTTCCCTTACCAAATAAAGTTAATAATTCTAGCAATTATACAATTATGTTTAAATGTACAATTAATGCAAACGATTATAAATAACGTGAAAGAATTTTTATTTTGAATTATTAATACTGTACGAGCATTACGAAAATATAACGTAAAATTGATCTCTTTTACCAGGCTTATAGATTTTATTTTAATAATTTTCCGTTTCACCTATAAATATTGAATACATTTAATGACTTTAAAAAAAAAAGTTCCTCCCTAATGGTGAAGAAATTATGTATCACTTTTAAGTCATTTCGTAAATATGCACAAATCAAAAAAAAAAAAGATCGATTATAAAAAAACGCTTTAAAAAATTTTTAACCCTCTTTCCACATACTTTCTATTATCCAAACTGATAAGCAATTTTTTACTCAGAAGACTAACATTAAAACAATTAGAATATAAATATGCTACGTAATAGAAAGTTTAAATAAATAATTAAGTAAAAAGGGTTATGTTACAACGATAAAAACCTGGAATCAAACATCAAAAGAAAACATACGAAAAATCTCTTTGAATAGAATATAAACTACAATGGTTAACTCTTTAATAGTTCATATTATGTACTCTCAAAGCACAAAGACAAGAACCTAATTTTCCATCTACCTTTCTCTCACACACACACACCCACCCTCCCCTCGCTCCTCGCTTCGTCGCTCTCTTTCTCAAAGCTTTCTGCGCTTTCTTCTCTCTCAATTTTATTTATTTTACTTTTAAAAAAATACCTTTCCATTTAAGATAGACTGCCAAATGTAATAATTGAGCAATGTTTCTTAGAGCGCGTAAAAATTGTGGGGCAAAAAGGGAGAGGACGCTTTAATGAGAATAGAAAAGACGTGGATTCGCAAGTTTAAGTGGTGCGTACGTGGATTTAGTTTAGCGTAATGCTATTAATATTTTTACAATTTTTAAGAAAGGTATAGACAAGGTACTACAATATGACGAAAATCATGAACATGTATAATTCAACAGAAAAAAAAAGATAAACGGTCTTGCCATTGCATGCGTAGGAATGCAGTTTTCCGTATTGAAATACTTTTGAGTAAATTTTGAGTAAAAATCAAATTGAAAATTATTTGTAAGATAAAATGTAGGAGATTGCAGCTGAAATGATTGTGAAATGAAATTGATAGCCATTATTATGTCAAAAGTTTACAAATACTCTTTGGATCATTAATTACCGAAATAATTGAATGTGTGCCCTCAATATGGCATTTTCCACATCAAAAAAGCTTAAAGAAGTTTACGTGGAGCGGCTCATGTTCGACATTTTATAAAAATAATTAAGCCTATAGCTATTTGAATTGCCGTGCTATTAAGTAATTGTGTTGAAAAGTGATTATTAAGTGATACGTTGATACTTTTTGTTTCCGAGCTTTCCGACTCGGACACAATTCAAGAATTCAAGTCCCTTGACAAAATCTTGACTAAACTAAACACAAAACAATAAGTTGAATGAATGCAATTTAACGAAATCTTCAAGTGAACTATGCGTTAATAATAGTAGTTGGTCATTGATAATTTGGCCACAATTGTCGTTGCACTTCTCACTTGACAATCAAAGAAACTCATTAATTTGATGATAATAAGCGTCGTTCTTTAAATGTATTTCCCAAAAGTTAATGTATAACTCTCAGGCTTTATGGAAATGAATGGCGGCGAAAATGAAATGCAGTTAGCAAACGCGTCGAGTTCGCATGTCAGTTTCGTTAAGTCGAAAATTATAAAAAATCTTATCTGACCGAGCCTGACATCGTTACACCGGAGGAGAAACAACTCATTATAATAATAATATACAATTCATTAACGAAATTACAACCAATCCATCCAATGGCTATTGTTTAATTTTTATATTTCCTGTGGGGAAAAGAGGCATGCAACATGTCGGTTGCACTCGCTCTAAATGTACGAGTTGCTATTATCCAACGGGGCATAGTAAATTAAAAGAACCAGAAATTTATTATTTATTTATCATTCTCGTGGCCATTTATTGTTGGCTGTAAATTTCAATGAACGCCAAATGAATGAAGCGAGGACTTTCCCCGATACACTCCTAACAATTCCGGCATTATAAGTTGGCGCAGAAATGTATTTTCAATTTGCAGCGAATGCCACTCGGACCTCTGCAAATTACAAAGTAATTAATTCCATGACGGTTAACAGGCGATATCAAATGACGTCCAATCACAGTTTGCCATTAGTGCTTGGTTAATAGCCTCAGCATTAACAATCGTGAAATAGATTTACACGGGCTTTCCTACCTAAAATATTCGGGCCCCCCCCCCCCCAGGCATGTCGCAGCATACTCAATGTCCGCCCCAACTCCTCCCACCTCGTTCGACAAATACTTCAACTATTTCACATCTCGTCGAATATCCATGTGCTCGAGAGAGGGTGAATCGAGCGGAAGAAAACGAGGCTTTAAAGAATGATTTCCGCACTGGCTCCGACCGAAGCGCGGAAAAATGCAACAAGCGCAGCCCAAAATAGAAAAAGCAGGCTGATGACGAGGCGTTGAGGCGCCGTTAGTCGGAGATTAGTTGTAGTCGTAGATAAGCAGTAGGAAAAAGCAGCTGGCGTCCGTCGGAGGAAGCAACAATTTTCCTCGTCGGGGCAGGAAAATGCAGGCGAATATCGGGAAAACGGGAAGGCGCGAGGTGCTGCAGCGGGATGGGATGCCCGAGGTACAATTTTAGGCGAGGG
>JAPYYT010000458.1:0-50160 GCA_030522565.1 Ceratosolen corneri
TATTGAAATAGTAGCACCTGTTACGGTATTATCGGATGCACGTGGGGGAGGTTGACTGCGTGGAAATAATAAATAATAAAGATTTATATATTTAGGCGAATCTGGAAATGCCTGGGTAATGACGCTTCCGTATTGAGATCCGCACTGGTTAGGCGTAATACTACATGTACTAATGTAAATCGAAAGGGGGGGGGTGAACTGCAGTCTTTCGTCGAGATGTTTACTGGGGAGTTTAAAGGGTCAAGTCGTAGTCCAGGAGGTAACTCCAACATCTTCCACGTGATCGTATTCATATATCGGGCATCCCCTCTATTGTTCTATTGGGAGTGATGAAGGGTAAGTTAGAGGGGGGGGGGAGTGCTATAACGTTTAGCTTTTGCCGACTGGGTGATGGTAGGGACGAGAAATAATAATTTTCTTAACGTTAATGTAATTGGAGAGTTTCGTTAGCGAACGGAAGCTCGAACAATTTTACATTATTACATAATAATTTTTTATACAACATTATACGCATACTAGTTTGTTAATAATGTTTTGACAATAATATTACATTAGATTAGTAATATTAATTAAAAATATTTCATACATAATTTCGATTTGTAATGAGCTGGTGTGTATTATTAATAAACAGAATTTAAATTATTTATATATCGAACATGTATTGAAATTCGTATTGTAATATATTATCTCAAATTACATTAAATAATAAAATAATTTAATGCTAGATTATATTTTGAATTATATTTTAAAGATTTTTTAAATTTCACAGATACCACAATAAATAATTAATTATGGTTGTAAATGATGATGAAAATGTAAGGAAAGAAAAAAATTCCTATCAATTAGATATGTTAATAAACTATTTTTATTTTATTATATAATCCGTATATTTGCATTTGTTACATTCCTACCGGTTTTACAATTATCAAATAATGTTGTTTAATTTTTATATATCTTAATCTGTTGAGTAACGTTAATTTAATATCAGAGCTTAATATAAAATATTCGCATACGTATTGGTAGTCATAAAATTAATAGCCATTTATCTCTTAATTTATCAAATATAAAAAACTTGCAACACATTAAACTTTTTGCACGTAAAGTCGAATTAACAATTTAAAAGTAAACGAAGAATAATTTCATAAAGTATTTAAAAAAAAAAAGAAAATAATCACTACACTATTATTTGATCTCAAAATATTCTATAATCATTCTTTAACAGAACATTTTTTAATAAGGATTATAAATTTTCCGTTGAAATATTAATTAAATAATGGAGTTTTATCGTAAATATTGGAATTGACTAGTCTGTTTTGTAGTTTGGTAAGCTTTTAGGACACTGATTTTCTGGTCAAACAGATGAGAAAGTTCAAATTTTACTCTTAGGTGAAAAACACATGGTACTCGCCATTCAATACTTGGTAGCTTCGACGAAACCGCGCGATCGATATCTCAAAAGCTTTTGCTTTTGCTGTAAAATGGCAAGAACAAACTGCATTTATGAGCAAAAAAAAAAACAAAGCGAGAGAAAGTAAAGTGAAAGAGACATATTTATATATATGGGACAATAGTCGAAGAGTATTAAAAGGCGTAACGAAGGGAAAAAAAAGTACAAAAAAGAAAATGATGATTGTCACGCACTTGCTTCAAATAAATCCACGACATTGCATAATAATCGGACTTTCGGCACTTCTTTTCATTGGATACCATAAAGTAGCATAGAAAAAGTTATATTAGGATCCGGCGTATAAAATCTTTATTAAAAAAAAAATGTAATGAAAAGGTAAAATAACTTCAATGGAAGGTTATCAAAAAGAATGAACACTATAGAAGTGGAGCGCGCAAGAAATTTCCTTTTCTATAGTGTTGTCCCCGGGAAATTAGATCGTTGGTAATAAATTAAATGCTAAAGTTCTTGGTCTCGTCCTGCTACGTGGTTTTCATCCTCCTCTTTTCTCTTTTCTATCCTCTCTTTCTCCCGAGTGCGCGAACTTAGTAACTAGATGAGTAACGGCAAAATAATTAGCTTAAATATTCATTGCGACGCCCTTCATCCATTCTGCTCGTTGTACTTGCCCTACACACGCGCGCACACACACACACACACGCACACACACAGTACATACTTTTTTGACTTGGAACAAGTAAGTTTTTTTTGTATGATAATGTAAATTCGTTATATTTCTTTCTTTTTTTTGTTGTAATGTTCGAGTTTCACTTGCTGTATATTAATTTAAAAGTAATATAGTAGTGACACAAGTTAATGCAGTGAAAAGTCTTGACATCTGGGTGGCTTAATTCATTTGACCGTGACCGAAGCTTTTTAGTTAAAGTTTAACAGGAATAAATAATTTTGTTGCAATTAAACATAAATTTAAAAGATAGCTTTAAAATTTATGAATGCAAAACTTTATTCTTTTGTACCGAATATTTCACTCCAAGTAAAGTGATATGTTATACCAAGGGTGGTAATCCTTTTTCAAGTAGAATAATCTTCAACGCGTTAAGGGAACTTTTCGAATTAGAATTATTTATCTTATAGAAGAAGAATGCTTTGAAAATAAAAATATCACGTTTAAAATGAATCTGTTGTCACGTACTTGTAAAATGTATAATTAAAGAACATCAATTGTACTACATGAAAATTAATTTTTTCAGAATATTAATTATTATAATTGTAAAACAGCTTACATATCATATATCTTTCTCGAAACTTTTTTTTGTTGAAACGACTAGGTATTTATTAATCAAGTTCTATAAGGAAATTAGAACTTTATCCAAGCTATTACAATCAATGTATTATAGCTCTTAAGAAATTTAGCATGAAATGTTTAATTTAATATTATATTTAAATCTACAGTATAAAAATTTTATGTATTAATCTTTATGCAATAAAATATATATTTAAAAGCAAAATTTAATTTTTATTTATAAAATAGTTAAACAATTCTTGTGTAGAAATGATTAAATGTATAAGTATATTACCATATGGATATATTATTTAATTAATTTTTTCTATAATTAATTTGTTATAAATAATGTATGAAAGGAATCGTGCAAATTAATATTGCAATTTATTAATATATTAATCTTATTGGTATAAATTATACCTTACTAAGTATATAAATTATATTATAATAATCATTTGTTACTATATATTAATAAACTGAATATTGTACATAATTAGAAGTCATTAAAATATATTGTCAAAATGTAATTTTGTTACTAGCTAATAATTTATAATAATAATAATAAAATAGCTATTCAAATTTTAGTGCATATATACGTTGACGTGTACATAGTCAATTATTCATTTAGTTTTTCATTTAATTTTTCAAATTCTATTGGTAAACAATAAATTAATTTACTGTTTCATTAATAAAATATTAATACTTTGTTTTCTTTAACTTTTTTTTTTTGATTATTAATTTAATCAATTTTTCATTTTTAAAAAATTGATCAAATGATTTTAAGGATTATATTTTGGAGATAATAATTCTGGAGATAATAAGTATACCGATTTTGCAAAGTATGACGATTAAGTTACTTTTTCAATTATAAATTCAATTCACAATAGTTCTTTAGTTATCTTTGTACTAAACAAATTTATGTTTAATAAGAAGAGAAAATTATACGAACTTTTAAAGAATATTTTAATGAAATAGAATAGTTGATTATGTATAATAACACGCAATAATTAATTTCAAAATTGATTCTCAGAAAATGTGCTGCTCCAAGCAATTATTGCTACATATTTTACTATTTTTGCTTTATTATTTATTAAATATTTGCAAATATTTTATTTAATATCACTCATTACAAATTTCATATCATTTAATATCACTCATTACAATTTTGTATTAATATTTATTAAAAAAATATTTTGCAATAGACATCTGTTGTTATTTACAAATGTAATATTAACATATTAATAATTTCAATTTATTTATTATAACAAAAATATATATAATTATATTGTAATCAGTCTTTTAGAAAAAACTTGTTAAATGTTATCGTTACATCTTACATTTAATATTTATTTATATTATATACATCATACATATAATATCTAAAAAAAATTCCACAATGAAGTTAAGAAAATGAAAATAATTTTTAACATACAAATATTGATTGATGAAGTCTAAATTTGCGCTATTATTCTTAAATTCGATATTGTGAACACTGGCAAGCTTTATAGAAAGGGATTTTATTTCGTGTCTAATATAATATTCAGCCGGTCTATTCAAATTTTCTATACACCTTGATTTAATAAAATACCCAATTACTTTGATGCTGTTTGAGTTATTAAAGTAATAAAGGCTCATCTTGATTACATATATATATATATATATATATAAACATGAATAACCTGTATAAATGAGAACAATCGTTTGTATAGAGTAATTGATACTTTATGTACATTTCTAAAAAAAGAAAAGAACTGAATCATAATAGAATGTATTGAAAATAAGTAGATAAACTTTATAAAAAGTTGAATATCTTGAGCAATATTAATTTCTTCTTTACTCATATGGATATACGTCTCGGTAATTTATAAAAATTTATCTTCTCATTATATACTATAATATAATGAAATTTTCTTTCAAACTAACTGCGTTAAAATAGTTTTTTACAATTTACATTATTAATCCAATTTAATGGTATTGCGCTTAATTATTTTTATTATATTAACTAGCTGCTTTCAAATTCTAGCACAACAATACAAGATAGAGTACACAAATTCTAAAGATCGTTACATCCAATATCAATCTTATATTAAATGGAAAAATGTAAAGTGTTTTCATTTAATACATTAAATAAATAGGATGGCTTATAAATCCATATATTTGGTAAGTACCTCTATTTTTTAATTTAAATAGCCCTCTCTTTATCTCTTGATTTATATCACAATTATTATAACTCCTTCATTTACACTCTCATGTATTTATAAAGAAATTTACATTCTTTATTATAGATTTATTATAAAGTATATTGTGATAATTAAGTTGAAAATAATAAAACTGACAATAAGTAAGTGAATATTGAAATTCGAATTTGAATTGGACTTTGAAAATTTATATTATGACATTTAATTTCATTTAATTTCATTTCATCATTCATCTTTCATTTTTATCTCAGTTTCTTATTAAATGGAATATGGCGAGTAAAATTCTATTCAATATATGCACACGTGGATATTTATTCATCTGTACTTACTAGTGGATCAATCAATACCCTACCACATTAACATTATGGAATTCAAAATAAAACATGTTAATTTAATGTGCAATATGTACTTTATCTCATTTGAAAATATTTTATATATATATATATATGCGAGTCCGATGTATGTAAATGTAGACTTGATAAAATTTAAAACTATGAAAATAGGAGACGATAAACATAAAGTAGGAAAGTAGAGAGAAATAATGTGACAAGCAATGAGAAAAGAAGGCAAAAGAAGCCACAGAGACGAACGGCTTCTTGTTTTATCCGAAACTTCTCCGACAATTTTGGTGTGTTCGAGGTGACTTCGAAAAGATATGTTCACCAAGTTTCTTTTATGCATGTATGCCTATGTTTTCCTTGATAAGCGCGTCTTTCTCTCTCCCTATCTCATTTTCTCATTTTAAATATCCACCTATGCAGCTTCTATCTACCTATTCGTTTTCCTCTTGGAAATAAAATGTAAAATGAATAATATATGTGTATATATCAATTTTAACTCATACGTATAACTGTGCGTATATAATAGTACAAATGTCACAGAGAATAGCTGATATTAAAAGTAGTTAATTCATAGGTTGAATTGCAACTTAAAGGTTCTTTCTCTGTTTCAACTATTTTTCTTGATCGATGAGATCTGCTTTCCGTATATAAAAGAAATCCACAAAATGTTCATGTCTCTTGAAGGTATTTAAAATACGGTTTATTAACTTGGAACGGACGTTTATTAAAAAAATTGATATTGCTGAGAATTATTGTTTATGAAGTGAGCGTAATTTTTCAGGCGATTTTTGTTCAATAATTTTCAAGTAGAATTAATGTAAGCTGTTGAGTATGTAAATTTGATTTGGTAAGACAATCGTATCCATTTATCCGAAGTTTTAGTAAATTTTAATTCAATTTTATCGTTCCTTTTAAAGTTTGAGTATACAATGAGAATGAAAGAATATTTAAATCATTCGACCGCATTAACAAATCGGTGTGTGGATGTAAGAATCGTTAAATTTACAGTTTACTTACAAACATTGCTAATTTGCAAAAATTCAAGATCATTGTAATCCGGAAAATTATAAATTATGTAAATTATTCTATAACGAATAAAACCGAATGAATTTTTAGAATTGTATTGTTACTTATTGCTAAGAAAATTAATAAAGATACTTTCGAGGCTAATCATCACTTGTTGAATACATCTATTGAATAATTTGTTGCTACTTCACGTTTGCATGGAGTTTACTACGATCACTATTATCACTAACTGCATTTTTTTCTTTTAAATTAATATGCTAATTATTGTAAGTAAATATTTTATAAATAATACGTTAATTAAGTTGAGTGCGAGTTTATTAATAATCTTGAAATTCGTTGTCGCATATAAAACTTTTATTATCTCTCTGATTACAAACTGCCTCGTAATGAAATGCGTATCGAACAATAATTTCTCAGAATATTCATTGCGATCGAAAGACATTCGTGACAATTTCTTTACAATCTTATTTACCGAATATATTAATTATAGGTTAAAATATTAATGATTTTTGTATCTACTGAATCGCTGGTTTCACGAAGCACTTGAAAACTCTTTTGATGATTATAATTCTATCAGATAAGGATTGAATCGTCACAAATTGCTGCAATTCGACACTTTCCATGAATGAAAGTCTCTATATACAGATTTATTAGTCTTATCGCATTAAATGAAAAAAAATCTAATTTATGATAAATAATATATTAACTGGTTGACGGAATGATAAAGTAGCCCCTTTAGCACTTCAAAGATTTTATTCTTTCGTAATATCTTTTTTATACGAATGAAATTTGATGCGCAAACTTTACTCGTAATAAAGTAAAACACGACAACTTTTAAATATTTTCATAAGAAATATCACGTAATAAATATCGGAACGATTTTCTATTTTGTCTTCTCATTATTACATTTATCAATTCTGTATATTTCTGCATTTATGTTTACAAAATGCACGTACATACACATATACACACACAAATGTATACATTTATGTATAACTTTTGTAATAATAATTCATTATTAAATATCCTCTATTTCAATTATAAAATTAGACTTTTGTCGCATTAAATTGTAATCAAGTCAATCAAATTGTATGTATTTGATATTTTTGTATAAGGACTTAAATATAAGATATAAGATAATCATTTGATATTTCAGCAAACACAATAGAATGATGAATATAGTCAATGTATACTTAATATTTTTAAATTACAACTGATAATTAAATTATTATTTACGAGTACTTTCGAGAAAAAAATGTCGAAAAAAAAGGTACTGATTGAACGAGAGGAAAGTTAATCCATTTCATTGAAAGGTAATTAAACATATATAATATTGCAATTAAATATATTTATGATATTACCTATATATTTATGAATTATTTAATATTACCTGCGACACTTAAGCTCAAAAGCACCGAGTAAGATCTAATAATACGTATAAGAATCTCTATGCAGTCTAATCATAAGTATGAACAGTGATCTACGATCTATTTCACTTCACTACTCCATCTTTTTTGACAGGTTTCCCGTCGCTTTCAATGGAGCATTTCCGAGCCAAAAATTCTTCACCGCCATTCATTGACTCTTCAAGTAGTTTATGGAGGCCCCTAAGCGACTTTTGTTTTACCGTGAAAAACCTTTCAGAGGACAATTTCTTCTATCGAAGCAATAAAATCGCCGTCCACGTGATTTATGAATTCTTTCACTATAAGTAGCTTCAATTTCTTAAATTCTTTTTTCGTTTCTTCATATGTAGAGGATTACCTACTTTAATATTAGTTTTATATCCATTTCCTGAAGTTTATGATTTGTT
The DNA here is from genome assembly GCA_030522565.1 of Ceratosolen corneri. NCBI lineage: Eukaryota > Metazoa > Arthropoda > Insecta > Hymenoptera > Agaonidae > Ceratosolen > Ceratosolen corneri. Next base: position 8,069 of record JAPYYT010000458.1, read on the forward strand.
AGTATAGCTTCCCAGATTTTCCAAGTATTAATTATGTCGTGGAGAGCATTAAGCGCGAATTTTCTTCAATATACTTGACGATTGGTTATTTGGCAGAAAAATATCCTCAATGTTGATTATTGATTGTTAACAATTACGTTTATGCGGGAAATTTATGATTAATTAAATGAATGCATGAAAAATAATTTTCCGCCCAAATGAACTAATTGTATGCAAATTTATTTATAAATCAATATTTAGCATATACAAATCGTTGGTAAAATTTTGCGATACATATCAAAGCATTGGATTATAACTAGTAATAATTGTTATCTTACTATTATTATTAATAATACATTACAATAGTTACTAATAAAACTTTTCTTGTTTTCAGCTTCGCATAATTAAGAATAAAATTCTATGAAATTATCAAGGCGAAATAACATAATAAAGCAATATTATAAGAAAAATATTGTCAATGCTGTTTATTATTAAAACTAGCGTTCTATCATTTTTATTTACATTTTAAAAATTAACCTATGTGATAAAATATGTTTTTTTTATTGCAGTGTCAGACTAAATAAAATAGGAATAGCACGTAAGATCAAAACTGTTATAAGCTTACAGCGGATTAAAAATAAGTCGACTTGCACTCATTTTTCTTATTCTATTTGACTTAAAAATATGATTTTACATGCACACATGAGAATAGAAAAAAAATTTTTTCATATCACTCGAAAGTACTAATACTTAAGAAGATATAATTTCAGTTGTAGGGGATTACTGTGAGTAAATGAGAAAAACGTTAATTTTCCTAACGATTAATTTTGTCGAAATATCTCGAAATGTGGAACTTAATAAAATAAAATAATATTGAAAATTGGAATTGTTTGACATTACATCGCGATAAATGTAGAGCATACTCTATTATATAAAGCTATGGCTTTTTCATTCTTTGAACAATTAAGTAATATGTATGTTTATGATGGAACGAGAATATGTCAAAAATGAATAATAAACAATTTCATGCAAGATTTGCAATAAAAATCTAGATAATAAAAAATGCAATAACAATAAAAATTATATTAATATAAGATGATTGTGAACTTGATTTGTCATTAAAGTCATTTTGAAAGATTCGTAAAGGAAAAAAGTAATGAAACCAGTGTAGTATTATTTGTATGATTTTCGATATTGAACGAATATCCAAAAAAGAGAAGAAAATTTTCCATTACGAATTAATGTTTGCGAATTTCTATGTTTATTTGAACACTGACTTCTAATGTTAGCATACTGCTGATATTTAATTAAGCAATACATTCATGTAGCTCCTGTATTAGCATATAATTGTACTTCATCTATCTGCTAAGTATTTATACAACTGTTGTATTATATTACGTTATTCATACAGTAATACGAAAACTGCATAATACTAACAACACATTTCAACTCGTAAAAGAATATTTTGTGCTTATTCAATTTTTATTAAAATGACATCCAAATCAGTCAATGAATTATCATAGCAGTTGGGATAATATTTTTCGCGTTACGTCGTTGCTTATAAATTCATGAAATTATTTATAAATAATTTTTGATTAAACATAGAGAAACAAATTATCCCATCACGAAGTTCACATAAACTTTGTCGCACAATCCCTTAAAGATTCAAAAATGTTCATTAACAATTAAAATAAATTATTAAAATGTTACGGCTGCTCTCTTTCAATTAAAAGTAATTCAACTTTAATGAAATTATCTGCACATAATTTTTAATGAAGACTATTGCAATCAACATACAAATCAATAACGAATATCACTGGTTTTATAGAGTATTTCTAGGCAAAACTGATATTTCAATTTTATTAAAATCTTCACTCGTATCTGTTCGTTCCAATTACAGGCAATACGCATGTATATATATATATATCTCCACAAAAGCACAAATCAGTTTTACACTAACATTAAAGTCTGACTATTATATGCTAATCGCATATAAATCTGTCTACAGCGCTATATTGATATGCCATTACCAATATCCAATAAAAATAAACGCAGGCGAAAAGGGCTAATTTCAGTTGCAAATTCATGGAAAGTTGGCCGTCCACGTGAATTGCGTATGCTGGATTTGATATAAATTGTAGAACATACGGATGAAGCGAATCGAAGGAAAAACAGGGATTTCCTTATTGTCGCGAGGTGTTAATTATTTAAAGCGTGGTGATTTAATGGAACTTTGAAGATAATGAAATCCAGTACTTTTATATGAACTAGCGCGTACCTATTTGACATAATATTTATATAGATTCACTCGCTTGTAGAAAGTAATATTGCGCTTCGTGCATGAAATGATCCAATAAATAATGTCATTAAAGTGCCTGATCGCAACGCGAATATACCCTACTCGTATAATCTAATTGATTTTTTGTGTAAATTGCCACATGAATTTCATACTAATGTCGACTATTGGCATCTATGCTTCCATTCCCACTACGATATATTACAATCGGCAGTCTCAAGTTGATGCATCACACTCAATTGTAGCGAGAATCTATCTCCCGTCTCTCTCCTTTTCCAAGCTCATGCGTTTAATTGATCAACTATTTACGTCGGCTCACAATGAGTAGACACATTCACAAAGTAGAGAGAGAGAGAGAGAGAGAGAGCAGCCGCGCTCCCTAAAAATGTACTTTCGCCGATGATATTGCAGAGCCATCTTCGAGTCTCCTCACGAGTAACTGCCGTCCACCATTACAAATCCATGAAATTCTCCCGATATCCTCGAACCTTACCCGACCCCCCATATCAACTCGTGAATAAAAAATTAACTCTCCCGTCGTGTACAAACTCGGGCACGTGTTTGCACGTGTTAAAGGCTCGAGCGGAAAAAAGGCGGACGGGGCGGGGCGAGCCCGAGGAAAAAGCCCAGCCGCGATCGATTCAAATTCGATTTACACGTAGTCGACGAGATACACATAATTTCTGTCCACATGTGGACGCGTGCACGCGAAAATCCGCGCACTGCATACCGATCGAGCGTGACGACGTTACGCGTCGGCTGGCGCGTATCGCTGCGCAAAAACTAGTCGGCACGTACGAATGCGCGACGACGTCGGGGCCTTCAAAACCCTAAACAAAAAAAAGGACGTCATCGGGTGGCCCCGGGGCAGTGGGTGGGTGGGGGAGGGAGGGGGGAGGGTGTAAAAACTCGCGTGTACTCGCTGTTTATTCTGTCGAGGCGTTCGCGCTCACTTGATTTCCTTTATGTGGCGAAACCGCCGGGGCGGCTGTGGCCGAGGAGGTGGAAGGGGCGGAGAGATAATGGCTATCGACGGGGAGAAGAGAAGAGAGCGCGCAAAGCCAAGTAGGGCGTTGGGAAGGAATTTGCGTGCTTTGGCGATGAGCGGTCGAGGCAACTTAAGCTACGGGAGCGACAAAAGTACACAGGAGTCGTTGTGATTGGGGATTGAGAAACGGCGTTTGTCGCTGGCCGTCCGTGACTCCAGGCTCACACGTACCAACACGCCGATCCCCAACACAATGGGAAAATTACGGCGCTATCGCGTGTAGCCGAGGAGCTCCAGGGTGGGTGGACGGATCAATGGGCTATTTGAGAAGGAAGAGGAGTGGCGGCGATGTATGTGTGCGTGCGGCTCCAGTCGTGGATCTATCGGATATGAAGTGGCCGAGAGAAATGTAGCGTCGGCCTTCGGTCCCGGACCCTCGCCTTTTCATCTCGCCGAACCTCTCAATCGCTCCTCTCTCTTTAGTCCTCTTGTGTTTCTTCATGAATTTGGGGAGCGGACGAGTGGGGACGAGTGCGGATGACGAGCGTCGTATTAAAGATTGCGGATGCCGAGAGGCTGTAGGCGCGTGTACGCGATACAAGTTTTGCGAATAAATTGAACGTGCGCAGGGATGAAAAAATCGAATGTTCAGTTGCTTCGTATTTACGCAAACAAATTGTATTTTCCAAGGTCGTGTGTGTGTGCACGGGTGTCGGGTGTGTGGAATTACATATTGTCAAGTACCTGTTATTGCCATAATGTATATAGTGATATTCGTACGTGTGTTAAAGATCGGTTATTGCGCTCGTTAGAGGTCTTGAAAGATCAAATATCCGCTGGACATAAGTTGGTGTAATATGCTTGTTATTATTACACGTTGGTGCGAAAAAAACAATGAAATTCAGGCGCACGAATGAAAAGTGCAATAAGCCGTGGTACTTTCGCTAATGAAAGTCGATAATTGTAGTAAATTTTATTTGCGATTTTCACATATTAATGGCATGGCGCTGAAAATGTAGTAAGAAAGCATGTAAATTAAATTCATTCTCAAATTGTCGGAAAATTATAAATCCACGCTCTACCGACTATATTTAAAACTCCATGAATATTTAAAGAATCGCTTCTATCTTTTATTCTTTTAACTTTTTCATCCGTGGTTTTAATATACGGAAAGATGATGAACTATTCACAAGTGCGCAAGTGCTTAAGTTGAAAGTATTAGAAGGAAAGATTCTTACATACTTGCCTACGAATGTATTTATTATACATGATAATAGAACGGATAGAGTGAAAGATACATCGATAAAATTGTATTGAGAGAAACGGGCAAAATCTTCGTGAAAATGTAGTAAGAAAGCCGGTAATAAGCATTTTATGGAGCTTTTTTTGATAATAATCTTCAGGTTCACAACATGCACCTGGAACATGTCGTAATGCGCATCGTAATAGCGCATCGAAGTCTATGATGGTGCGATGTTTTCTTTCGCACCTTTCACTAAGCGAATGAAATTCCAAGTCATCGATGCCTTAAAGTGCACGGAAAAAAAAAGCCGTCACTTGAGGTTTTTCGAATTTAGAATGAGCCCTGTAAATAGGTAAACTACAATAAAAATGAAAATTTAAAGTGTAGGATTTTAAGGTTTAATAAACCTTTAATAATAAAATGAATATGGTGGTATAAGCAATTGTTTTAATGCTGAATTTTCTATATAAATAATTAAATGGATTGCTTAATATGCAACATTCTGTACTTAACAAGTTTACGGATTGTATGAGATGTAAATTTTTACTACACTTGTATGCAAATGAATTATGTATGTGTATTACAGCCATTAAATTTCGAATATTACGACATTTATTATTAAAATGTATAAATGATTTTCTTAAATAAATTAAAGTTTTTATAGGCTTATATTAATTATATGGATTAAAATAAAAATAAATTACAAGTAGCCGAGGAATTTACGATATTAGTCAAATGCCTGCATTATTATTTATAGTGTCGATTAAAATCTGCACTATATATTATTGATAATGACTCTCTCTCTCTCTCTGTGCGTGTGCGCGTGTATGCATGAATAACAATCGATCAATAATTGATTCAAAGAATTATTCAGTAATTAAAAGTGCCTAATAGAAATACATGTGTGATAAAAAATACATTTCTTCTGATGTTCATGCAAAGATCCGTATAAATTAATCTAATAAAAATTCATCTAAAAGTTCAATTACGCAAAGTGCATACGCAAAAAAAAAGTGCTGTTGATTTGGTATGGCTATATCATGTGAAAATACAAAGAAAGTAGATGCTGTCGATATGTACATATTTTGCTTATTCAAAAACGAGTAATGAATATAAGTAGTCGTTTCATAAATGACAGTATGAATATCCGAGAGAGAGAGAGAGAGAAATTTTCCTATTACGCATACGCACATATAGGCACCTAGTGGCTAGTATTGTAATTAGAGGTATGAGCACATTTTAGCGACACTTTTTGTTTGCCTTCATTTGCGATAGCACACGAAGAAACCAACTTACGAGACTTCAATCTGTGGCTCAAATGAAAAAATGCGAAACTGATTTATTGGTTTTAATTCTGCTTTCGTTGAAACGAGTTTTCGTAATGATTGAGTATAGACAACGAGGGTTCGTTTATTCAAGCATACTTTATTATAATATTATTTTTCTTGTTTCACGAGCTCTCGGTCTCATAATTATTTCTTAAATGGAAAGAATTAGAATTGGCATTCATTCATTATGATGGATAGTTTCAGGAAGTTATTCTATGAAAAAGCAGTTGAAATCGTAAGTTTGCCGTCAACACGATCGATATTGTTTGTAATAGAGTCAATCGAGTGATGCAAAAAGTCTCGTTAATAGAGTACTTCTTCACACATCCATTTAAAATGTAAATGCCTATTTAATAGATTAAGGATATCGTTATGGTAGTTTATGAGATTAAAAACTTTCTCTCTGATATTACGTTGACGCAAACAGGCTGATTAGTCAATATCTCTAGGAAAGTATAATTTACCTCGCATTTACATGTGGCTGTGACATTTTTTTTTCTTCAAAACAACATAAGCGATGTTATGAACTGGTATTACATTAGATCGCCAATGATCCACACTTGCTTTTATATATACATATATGTATATATATATATATATATATGTATGTATGTATATATATATAGGTATGTATTACAAGCGAGGAGATGGCGGATTAACGTAATAATTCAGAAAAAAGTAATAGAGTGCTAACGCCTTTAATGCCATTTTAAACGGACGGATAAAAATTTCAAACCAATTTACATTCGCCTTTATTCTAGTCGTTATTAAATTTTACAATAAAAATTTGCCAATCTAAAAATTACAGATGTGCCAGGTATGTAGTAGTGGTAGTGGTTACCTCGTGGTGAAGTGGTCGCAAGTACTTCTTGGGGTTTACGACTTTACGAGCATTAGATTTTTCAGCTCTTTTGCTATATTTCTACCGCTACCCCGGCTCTTACATCCTGAATAAATTAATTCAGAAGCAAACGGCATGTATTATTACGAGGGATAATGGAGGATATTGCATTTATAGCCCGACATTTTTTTTAATCGAAGTGTCCTCTCGTCAAACGAGGCGCACATAAATTTTTCATACGCCTCTGCCGAAATATATATATTCGTTTTATGCAAAGCGCACTTTCCTTAAGCGCGGATCAAGCAATTCATTAAATTTTACTATCTAAATAAACAGTCGGATTAGATTCGTTTTATTTCCGATCTCCATTCGGTATCGCATAAAATACTTGTAAATATACGTGTGCGTGCGCGCGTGCGCGTGTGTAAAATCATGGGGAGAGGGGCAAATGGAAATGTCGATGGACTTGAAAATGTCAAGAGAAGGCAAGTCCAATTACATTTAAGAACATGAATTTCAGCAACAATTCATTAGGTTTTTGTGTTTGACTTGCGGCCAAATCATAATCATTATAAGCGTATAATAAGGAATGGAACGATAATTATTCGGGTGCACTTACTTATAAAAATTCAGTCCAAGTGTCAATTCTCAATAGACCGAATAGTTTCGTGGGATTATTATTCGTATTTTTGGAATACCTTAACCAAAAGACTCTGCCCATTCGTATCAACGCATCGAACAATTCCGTAATATTTTCATTCGATTAATCACGCTGCGCGACGGCCTCGCTCGTCGCTTATTCGCACTTCAAGTTTTCCTAGACTTGTTCCATAGCTCGGCCATTCGAGCCGAATGTTTGCGAATTTGTCAGTGGATCATCGGAATTCGCATGGCTTGGAGATGAGTCACTGGCAGTCATTAATCCCAGCCCACATGGACGCCCATTAGACTTGGCAAAGTTTTCCATGATAACTCGCTCCTTCTGGCCTTTCGGCACAGCAACAGACACAACATAATCGTCATTGCCAATCCCAACATCAAGCCATCGACGCCCCAATAAAAATCACCGGGCAAATCTAAATCTAATCTAAAAAGGCGAACTTGGGCGTCCATTCATAAAATATCGGGTCAGCGAAAAGCCAGACAGTCGTAGGGCCTCCGCGGCCCCCTCGGAGCGGCTCGCAGCCAGTGCAGAAGAAAAAGTGCAGGGCGGCTTGGATTTCGCGGGGGAATTAATCGGCGCCCAATGCAATTAACAACCGCAGCCATCGGGTCACTCGACGCACATGTATCTCGTCGATCAAGTAAAGCGGCCGGAAAAGCGAGGCGCTGCTCGAGGGCGTGAAGCGTGCGCCGCCGCCGCCGGGGCTTTGTGGCGAGGGTCGGGGGTGAGACGGGGCGGGGTGATGGTGCGGAGGCAAGGCGGGGCCGGAGGATGGCCAGGAGGGAGACAAGCGTGCGGGAGTGAGGAGGGAGGGCCCGCGGGGCAGGAGGAAGAGCCTCGCGCAGGTCGAAATCTTTGACCGAGTGGGTGCGCGCGCGCGGGCGCGCGCGTGTGCGTGATCGCGAGCGGAGGCAGGGACTCGGCCCTCGAGTATTTCCAACAGCTCTCGAGGCCAGCCGAAGCTGCTCTCGCGCTAAACTTTTCGCTTCCTCCGCGTTTATTCTCTCTCTTTGCGCGCATCTGCTCGCGCTCTTCTGACACGCTGCCGTCGCTTTTTCCGCGCCGCGCGCCCCCGGCGCGGATAAGGACCCCGGGCGGGCGGGCGGGGTGAGGTGGGGAGGTGGGAGGGGCTGGAGCTGGGGCCGGAGGAGAGTCATTGACTGCCTCTGGGAGATAGCGCTCGTGTTACACTCCGGGGCGAGTGAGCCAGTTTCACGGACGTCTGCGTACGCGCGCCGTATCAGAGGTTCTCATCAATCGGCTGCGATCCACGTCCAACTTTTTCAAGTTAGCCATCTCCACTGCGGCCCTGCTCTCCCTCGTTCATTGGAGTCCGTGTTGCGTGCCTCGGTCCCGTCCGCTCGTCCTCATCCTCGTCCTCGTCCTCGTGCTCGTGCGCGGTCTCCTCCGTATACCCTCGGCGTACATTATCTATGTGGAACTATCGGCTACGGGCTGCGCACGAAGCAGAGATGGCTCGGTGGAATCAATGAAAATGAAAGGAAATTAACGGCAGGGAGGTTTATCGTGTGATTCGGAGCTCCATCTAATGATATCTACCTTCATTAGGGATATCCACTTTATTACACAACCAATTACCTGGTGCTTTCAAGCCCGGCCGAGCCGACTGTTTTATTCATATTTAAAGGAGAGTTTTAAGTAGCGTAATTTACGTGGAAGGTTGGTTGGCTTTTTTATGCGTTCCACGCGTGTCTTTTTCTGGGTAATTGAGGAACCCGATTAGCAGCGCTTGTAGCTGTTGCGGGGCCGTGCTTTGAATGAGAATAATTATACACAAAGTATTCTCGCCAGAGGTATTGGTGGTGGTAAGGGGGGGGGAGGGGGGTTTGGGCGTGTTGCTGACGAGCTTAATTAAAATGATTCGCTTCATTGGAAAAGTTGTTTAAACAAGAGGCCCTTCTGTCGCTCCAACTCTCTTTGTCTTGGTCGAGGCGGAAATAGAAGCTCGGGCAGGCTCACTAAAATGAAACGGCGCTGCCTAGTCCCGCCGATCGGAGCTTTATCTATCGATTTAATAACGCCAGCTGCCAATGTGCTCGCCAATTATCGCGTAAAATAAACGACACTACGAAATGGCAAATATTATGCAAGAAAATCTTTCCCCATTTCCGGTCGCGCAGGACGGGAGTAAAAAAATCCGAGGCAGCCCCGGTCGTTACATAAGGCTCGACAGCAAGTCATGGGAGCGCATTAAGCTGGCCGCTATTAGAATTAATAATAGGCTAAATCAGAGTACCACCGACTGCCACTATTGCCGCCGCAAGAAAATCCTTTATCGACGTCGCGGAAAGCGCTAGCAAAACAATTTCCGCTGCGGCGAGAGATAAAGTGGAGCGAAAAAATCGCGAGTCTCTTGCTAGGAGATAGGAAATGGCATTTAATGCTGCCACTCGCCGACCTGGAACGAAGCAGTTGCCCGTCGTTTCTTCGGCCCTCGCACTTTGTATTTTCCGCAATTGCCAATCTAATTGATCTCGTGGATCGTTCGATCTCGAGAGTCGAATTCTCTTGGTATAATCGCCTTTGTTCTAGGCGCGCGCGCGCGCGCGACTCCTCCTCCCTCCGCCCCACTCCCGCTATTCCACTCTCCTCGGATCCTTTTTCGCGGAGCAAACTTAAAATAACCCTCGCACATGTGCGCACTCGGCCCGGCTCTTCCTTGCCTGCCTCCCTCCTCCCCAACCCCCAACCCCACACACACATCCACCACACACCCACCACTCTCGCGCGCGATTAATTAACAGCCGGGGCCATTACGCGAGTGAATGCTGAGTTATTGTCATCAGCTGAGACGGGGTTAAATGTTTCGTTGCGAGCTACTACTCGCTCAACGCGAGTGGACCTTTTGATTGAGGTGGGGACGGGGCCGAGGGTATTCTCATGGCTATTATCGGCTTGTCCATGTGGTCTTCTCGTCGCATTATTAACAGACATTTCTTGAGGTTGGAGGTTTGTTGGTGCAGTCGCGCGGACGAGCCTGCTCGTGCACTTTAGCGCTATCGCTTTAATAACTGAACGCTAACAGATGTGCGAAAAATGCGTGGCAAAAACTTTGCATTGCCGAGCCTTTGTTAATTGCTGCGCTGGCGTCTCGCGCTTTTTAATGCGAGCGAGCAGCGTAATAAACTTTTTTCTCTTCCCTTTCTCTTTTTTCTCCTTTCCTCTCTTCGTCGTTTCGTTTGTTTGCGAAAGAAGGCCGTGGCGTCCAAGGGATTGGGAGGAAGGCATGTGGGCACTTTTCGTCTCAAAACGAGTCCTCGCTGATTTATTCCATACAGGCGGCAAACTCCCGAGGAATCATTCCAATTATTACAATAATGCAGACAATTAGCCGGGCCCTAAGTTTGCCACAATCCCAAATTCGTCAAATCCATCAATAATTCTTGGACGACTGTTGGACGATTGCTGGACGATTGCTGGAGGATTGGCGGGGCCGGGAGCGCCGCGAACAGGAATATTCGAGAGCCGATCCCGTTCGCTCGGACGTGGCCGACTTATAAAGTACAGGCGGCCGGCCGTTAAGAAATGAAAGAAAAGAAAGCAACATCTCGAGGCAAAATTGCAGCTATAAGGCAGATATCATCTCGAGGGAGAGCGCGCGGATGTGTTACACGCCCACTCGTGCCTCGTTTTCTCGCCGTCGGCGCACCGAGGGCAACAAGTTGCAAAAAAAAGCAAGGAAGAAGAGAAGAGGCCCAGAGGGTGGACGCGCGAGGTGGTGGACGAGCACGGCGACGACACACGGGCGGCCGGGAAAAGTCCCCGTAAATAATGCCGCGGATGCGCGGATCGTAAAGCGAGGAGCGATGCTCGCCACCAAAGGAAATAAGAGCGTCGTCACGTGGCCGGCGATCGGCGACCCTCGTGCGTGTAATGGGGGGGCAGCCGAGTGTGCGCGCACCCATACGCTCGGCGGCCTGTCGTCCCTACTCTCTCGCAGCCGATATCTTTCTAATCCACGGCTGAGCCTTGTACCGTTTTACGCTCGGCCGCGCCTTGTTCCATGTCCACTTTGGGGGAAGGGGAGCCGAGGCGCGTATTACTCCGGGCTTCGCTCCGCTTTCTTTACACTTCTCCTTGGCCCCGTTGACTTTGATATATGCATTTTTGAAGTGCACCGCTCGTTAAAAGCCTCCTCGATTGGCTGGGCTTCGATTAATGGGCAGGGAGCGCGGCTTATCGAGGCGATTAAGCTGAGATAACCGCTCGAAAATACGGATGCCAGTGTAACAGGAGTTGGCTCTTTGATGAAAGTCCGGGGTTTTCGTGGAGGAGACGTGGAGGCTGCCGAGGAGGCACCGCGACTCTTGTGTTTATATGGCCTGCTGCGGGCTATCGCGAGGGTGGGCTGAGCATTAAAGGGACGACATTTCGAGGCCTCGAATTTCGAGAGCATTTGGGCTGAGCGAGAGGAGTATGAAGGAGAAAGGGCCGCCACTAATAATCGCTGATTATCATTATCGTCGTTGCTACGATCATAAATGCCCAAACATGTAAAGGAATGGGGAACGCGCAAAAATCCGCAGCTTCTTTAACACAGTTGTTTGCAAGATTTTTCCATGTTGCCATCTAATGGCTACAAATCAGCGAGCCAAACCTACTTCTTCAGCCAAGATGACTAGATACGTCAAAGCGGCGATTTATGCAGGCTGTAACCACAGCTATTGAAACATTAGTTATGAATAAGTGGTGCTCGAATGTTCAGTTACATGCTTGGGTCAGTGAGTAACAAGCCCCCGGGGACTTGAATCTAACAACATGCACTCGAGTTGGAAGGCGGTCAGACCGCCGAGGTACGGCAGTTGTGCGCGATCGATGACGGCCTCGAGATCCCTGATTCAATGGATAAAACCGTTTCGCGAGATTTGGTAATAACTGGCATTAGCGGCAATTCGAGCTTTTGGCGGCGCGCAATGAGAGGCGCGGATGAGTAGAGCGTGTTATGAGGATGATTGAAAAGTTTCTTTGTCTCTTGTAGCGGTTTTGCACTGCGGTGATTAGCAGCGCCTCTGAATAATCCGAGCAAATATTTTAATGCTTAGAGGACGGGAGCTAATTTCTTGCAGGCTGTTGCGTCGGAGGAGGTACCGTAAGCCTCTTCTGGTCTCGATCGCCGCGCCAACGCAAATTCTTGAGAATTGCCAATCATTAAAGTAGCCCGTGAATACAATGTGTCGCACTCGAGCGCAGAAGAATTTGCCGGGAATGTTGATTTTTGGCGAGCAGCATTCGTGAAAAAACATCGCTGCCCGGAACAAAGAAAGCTCAATCGATGCTTCTTCTCACTGCGCATATAAATTATTGGGAACGGTAAAATCTTTGGGACTCGACTTCCCGTACGAACCACGCGGCTCTAATACCCTGTCCGTTAATGTGGCTCGATGAGCTCGTTGCCGAGCTTTGGGACTCGAATAATCTACGAGAGGCTCATTTTCTCCCCGAGTGGGAGGGGGGAGGGGGTGTGCCGCGGTGGGGTTGATGTTGTCGAACGGCGGGGTTGCGGCGGGAGGCCGAGGGAATCTGGCGTGTTTGTGCGCGTTCGAGCGTGGGTGTTCGTACAGAGAGAGAGAGAGAGAGAGAGAGAGAGGTGGCGGGCACTTGCAGCTGCTCAGATCGGAAGCGAGTTGCCAGGGATTTCCTAAAGGCTCGGATGCGTTAGTGTCATAAATAATAGCGTTACTGGGGGAGGGCAAGTAAGACGGAGAGAGGGAGAGAGAGAGAGGAAGAGGCTGAGAATATACGCAGCACACACAAGTCGAGCGCGAGCCGCATAATGGACCGATTTCTGCCAGTGTAATATCCCGCCTCCTCTCTCGTTCTGGCGATTTTATAAGCGCACGCTCACACACATACACACACAGGCGAGCAGCCCAAGTCATCGGAGATCTTAACGAGACCACCGGCCGCCTCCCTCGTATCCACCTCCCCGGCTTACCCACCAACTTGAAACCCGACTCGGCTGCACTCTGAGGCCGAGCTCGAAATTGTCCTCGGCTTTATTCTTATTGTACCTGCGACCAGTTGCTGGATAATAACGAACGAGCTGCTAAAGAATGCTAAAGACGCTAAAGATAAGGATTATTTGTCGAGTGGGACTTGCTGTGCAATGGCGTGTGCACGCACTTGATCCTGGCCGCAGGACCACGCTCGCCTTTTTAATTTCTCTCGACTCGATAAGTACGAGCGTGCAATTTCGTGGGCATTAAATGCCACATTTCGCCCAACAACAGGTAAATTTGTTCTGTTTTCTCTCAAGAATCCGCCGAGCGACGACTATTCCCCCCCCCTGTCGCATTTAATAATGCCTTGTTTACTTTATAATGACGATGATCGGCCGAGCTGAATTATTGATATACGACAATTCCCTAGGATATTTGCCTTGAAGTTAATTAAATGTTTTTACGAAGCACGAGGAATTACTACTTTGGCCATTATTTGAGCGACGATGGTTGAAAGGGGACTGCATTGGCTAATTTCTCATCAAACGTTATATCGAAAAGATGCATTTGGAATGCAATGAGACTTGCAATTGTGCGCGGGAAAAAGTCGCTCCTTTAGGTACTGCAAACGTGTAATTGGGTCGGCTTAAAGCGAGCATCTAATTTTTGAGGAATTTTACGAATATGATGGAAAATGTTGCGCAGGCGTTTTAATACGAAGATTAACCACGATGGAACATCTGCGTATCTTATATCCAATTAACGCGATACTTAATTGTGGCTTTGCTTTTTCGAATGCGCAGGCACCCAAGAACCAATCATCACGAGCATCTCGGAAAATTGGAGGAAGCCCATTGGAATGTTGCTACAGCCCATGGCACTTTCTCTCAAACACAAATTGGCAAATACAATTTCTAAATCTATGAGCAGCCTCCCTTGTTCTCCAATCTCTCTTAATCGCACTATTAACGCTCAAACCTAATATGGCAATTTTATTCATCCGGACATCTCGCGGACACTTGGACCTTCCAAAGCACACATTCCTACAGCCAAACGTCACAGCCATCATTACAACCTCCATCGTCATTACTCGTAATTGCTATACGATTATGTTGGCGCATTATATTTGACGATCGGCAGCCTCCCCTGCATCTCCCCTACATCTCCCCTACATCTCCCCTACATCTCCCCTACATCTCCCCTAGATCGCCCGTCAACGTGAAAAACGGCAAAGCCAAGAAGGCCGCGGTGGCGGCGGCCCTCGGACCGACTCGCAGACCTGAATTTTCCAGGTTCCTCGGCTGGGGGAGTGCACTTGGCGCGCTCGACGAATGTCGCAGGTGGAAACTCGTGGGAGGAGAATTGGAGCGAGGCCTCGGAGATGGGTGAGGGCTGTCGGTGCGCCACACCATACGGTTGACGTGCCAAGGTCGAGCGGCCGCCTTTAGGTCCTTAGCCTCGACGAGTGTGCCGGTGGCCGGCGGCGGTGTTCGGCTGGTGTGTGTGGGGGAGGGGTCGGGGATGTCGGAGTAGTTGTCGAGGAGGCGAGTGAGTGGCTGGAGGGAGCCTGGGTTTATGGGCCTCGGGGACCTTAATCGCTTTGGTATTAGTGGTGGGCCGGCAGATGGGAAGAGGAAGAAGAGGCGCGAGCCGAGGATGGATCCTCGTGGGATCGAAACGGGACCCGCTTGAGTAATGTGATAATTGGTTCCGGTTCGCTTCCGGTGCTGCACGCCAATTCCGGCCCCGAAGACAGGCTACCTTTGCGCGGTAAAAAGTGACGTTTTTTTGTTGCTCTTCGTTATTGTTATTATTATCATTGTGGGCATTATCGGTGGTTAATTATTTGTGACAATAATTATAATTATTGTTATAATTATCGTCATTGTAATTTTACATTTGGGTGGTTTATGAATAATGATTGTGCGGGAGGAGGGGGAGGAGGAATGGTCACATTGAAAATATTGGCCGCTGTTGGTATTGATATTGGACGTTTGACTGACGAATTACAGATTTTATAATTATTGCGTGTGCTATATTATTATTGGCCATTATGTACTGAAGTTAAAAGTTGGTTATATCATGATGGGCAAAATTTGCGAAAAATGGAGTTGAGCTAATTAAGAATTCAATTTTTCCGGATTGATTATAACATGGATTTTTCGAGCCTGCGTGCATAAATTAAGCGCTTGGAAACCTGATTTTTACACTTTGTCGGGCATGTTTGCATCTTTTATTTCTCCAATCATTTATTTACAGCTCTTGAGGATTATTATTACATCATCGGCATTCTTCTCTTCGATTAAATTTTAAAGACTTCACGTTTGATATCCGTAAGTCATGGATTTTATTTATTTTGTTTCTCTTCATTCGGTCGCTTTTACATCAAACTTTATTATATACTTGGGTTTGCACTTTTATATGCGCAACTTTGGAATTTGTTGTAGTTTTTAACACAGAAAACCTCCAAGATATGGTCAATCTATAATTAATTATTATCAATTGACTGTAGAATGTAAAATCAAATGTTTATAATTCATTGGTTTTCGTGCTTGTTTTATTTCTATGAGAATAATATATGTGTATATTGTCATTAAAGGATTGTCGTGGAGTTTCAAGAACCTGTTACGACTTTACCCTAACATTCACAAATATGATAACAATTTAAAATAAATCAAGTCACTACAACATTAAACGAAATGGATTCTCTTTTTCGCTTACCAAGACATTTTGCTAGCAGTTTTGACATTACTACAAACAAGTACGATAATTCTCTGCTTATCTCGAAAATCGTCCACCAAGCATTGTCTCTACAATCTAGTAATTTTGCGTCTCGTACTTCCGGCACCGTATTTTTCATGCACTTGGTTCAATAAGACGACGGAACAACGAAACAGGTTCTTCGATTCTTGTTTTTTCTTGCCCCGGGAACACGAGCAGGGACCGAAAGAAGGAAATTAAGCATAGAATATAAAGGGAGTTGAAGAAGGAGCGGGGGGAGGAGGGAGGGGAGAAGGAGAAGGAGAAAGGCGAGAGGAAGATTGAGAGTCGAGTGGGTATGAGCCTCTCGCGCAAGTTTGCAAGGAAGAAATCTGCTGACGTCGAGTCTAGGGAGAAGATGTTGCAGGCAAGTTTATCATTCGGCAGGAGAAAAGCGATCAGAGCCTCGTTGGCCTGTTAGCTGTCAAAGATATTTGGAATCGCAGCTCAGACTCTCCTTCCGCCAGTTCATTTATTATGTTTTTTATTTTTCAGGCGACGAGTACATTGACTGGAGATATTTTCAATAATGAGGGCAGTTTGTGATGTGCAGGCCTGAGATAATTCTATGCTAATTTAGTAATGTTTTTATTATAGTTGATAAAAAAGAAATACGGGGGGGGGGGGGACGGGACCAAAACATAGAAAAGATATGTCGGAATAGTATTGAACAACACGAAGAATTTACTTTGACTTTTGTGTTTTTAATGTAAAAAAGTGTGGTGCGTTAATTCTGGTTCCGTGAATAAATCTATGGGATACAGCAGATCTAACTTTTCCTCGGAGTACATTTGCATTTAAAAAAGTATCGTGCAATGACGTTTAATCCATTGCTTTTTATGCTCCACTTTTATCATCGATAATATGTTAAATGATATTTTTATCGGCAATGCGAAACAGATTGTAAATAATTGTTTTTAATAAGTTTGAGCTTTTCGTCCACAAAGCAGCGAGATTTTTTTTATAAGACATTTGCAACTTATCGTGTTGGCAATTTTGAAGAAATTCTCTCAAATGCTCAAATAGAGCATGTTTAATTGATGCGATACTACAGTGGATCGCCCAATATTTTTCTCCCAGTGGAGTATTTTATAAGATTTTCTCTTCCTTGACGGCTATATTTATACATCGGGACTGCGGATCCACCGGTTGCACGTGATTTTCTTTGCCAATTCAAACGAAAGTTGTTTTTGCGAAGAAGAAGTTGTTCCCTAAGCACAGAATCTCATTTAAACGTTCGAGCTCCTGCAATATCAATGGACTTTGGCTCTTGGGTTTCTTCGAGCACGACTGTGTTTTTGTATTCGCGAGCCGTAGACTCCGACTCATTATAATTAATTGATTAAAAGTATCAAATATTAGCGAACGGGCATTAAGGATTTCTTTTTTAAATAAATGAGGTAGAGAGACAAAAATTGAGAGATTGTTAGATCTGAGAGCGGGACGCTTTAAAAAAATTAAAATCCTTGATATGGAGAATTGGCCAGATAGATTATTAATTATAGTAGAAAATGAAAATTCATAGTTTGTGTGAATTTTTCTTTTTTGTTAACAAAGTTTTTACGTCGTTGCATTGCGCTGTATTTTCAAGCACTTTCCAACAATATAATCAATGACATAATGAATGATTAGAGTCAATAGCATGGAGTCAACATTTGCATTCATGCATTGGCCAATTTGTTTCTAAAAATCTTTAAAATGTTTATTTCTTACAAATAGATAATGAACTCAATCTATCATACATTTCAGACAGATTATTCATCATTCTAATCACATGTATTGAGAACGATAGATGTAAGAAGAAATATTTATAGTTAGATATTCTACAAATATCTTTTATCTAAATTTTTAATTAATACAATAATAATTCATTCGTCGTTATTCAGTAATTTTATCTAACTTGTAAATTCAAAATTGAAAAATAATCAATTCGTTTTGTTCAAAGTCTCTAATATAATATACATATATATATATCCAATAGTATTTTATTATCAATGAGTTCAAATAATTTCATAGTATTTAATAATAATAATAATAATAATAATGATAATATTATTCCTTTTAAATAAAGAATTATAAAATAGATTGATAAAAATAATAATTTGTTTGAGAAAAAGTTTCATAACAAATAGATGATGAAATAAGTAAAACAATATTTCGGTGTGAAATTATTAAGTCATCGTCTTTTACGTAAATTCCGTAAATTTTTCATCTCAAGTAAAAATAATATTCAATGAATGTACTATGAATTCGACACTTTCGAGTATTTCTTTACTTGTCAAAAAAAATTCAATATGAAACGCTAAAATTAAAGCTATCATATTGATTTATATTGTTTGTCAAGTCTGTTAATTTTATTTATTAATATTCCTTATACATTATTTATACAAATTGAGCACGATTATTGTTATCGTTCAATCAATATCACTAAATAACGAGTCTAGCAATTCATAGAAAGCAAATAATTATTTCACCTATAATCATATAATATAAAGTTTATTATCATTTAAGTACCGAAACATGTTATTTATATATTTATACATTAATTATAATCATTACCAAATAACATTATTTATTTTCTTACCATTTATTTTCAATGCACGAGCAATATTTCATTAAGACATTAAATGTTTTAGTTTATATTTTATTAATAATATCTAAATTTATATTATAATCAATGTTAATTAAGGTTTTCGTAAACTGTAATGACTGAGATTTCCATATACACGTGGTATTAAGATTATTCTCCCGTTTAATTTGTTTATTTAATTCATTTATCCGTTATTTACTCTACTGCTGAGTATTTTTTTCAGCCTCGAGATATTTTCTATACTTTATAAATCTATATTTCACCGTTAATATTTCAACGTTAATATTAACCTTCGTCATTAATATTATTTGTAAGTGTACAATTTGTCAAGGATAAGAATGTACAATGATAGACTTCATTTGCGGTGTTTTTAAATCAAATATATTCAACATATTTTTTCTTTAGAAACTCTTTGATATATCTTTATTTTAATTTTAAATGTCCCGTGCTTTTGTTGTTCGTGTTTTCTTGACTTAGTTTCACTTCTATTTTATTTCCTGCTTTTAATAAAAATCGCACAAATTTAATCTTGATTTATTCACTGTCTTCAACTAAATTTAGAATGTCTATGTATACAAGGGCTTAAGTTAAATGACAATGATATATAAATGACAAAATGTATAAGAATTTAAGCAATTTAAGAATTTATTAGAATAGTATTCATATGCGGACATAAATAATATTCCAATTCGTTTAATGTTATTTTTAGTATTTGAACTTGTGCATGTTTTTTTTTTTTTTATTTCTTTTTACTATTTGCGATATTAATTTAAATTTTGAATTCCTAAAAATGTTTAACCATCCGGATTGTTTAAAGTGTAGATATATCACTAAAACGCAACGACTCTTACACACACGCACACGCGCACGTATATAGAAATTTGAATTTCTCTTAAGTAGATTTGAGAGTAATATTTCATTGAAAAATACAAGTGGATTTGTAAGTATGTGCACGTACATTTTTAACGGCTTGATTGCACTTGTACATACTATATATATTCAATAAAATAAACTTATCAACTAATTAGCTTTAGGCTTTCCCCGACAAATATTCATCTGCGTGTATTTTCCTTAATATTTATTTGCCATGTAAATTGTTTTGGAGCCGATGGCTTCAATTTACTTAAATTCTTAAAAAACTCCCACAACCCTCAATAGCTCCGAATTTTATTTTAAAAAGTATTTGCACGCGTATTGTTCCATCGACTCGGCGACAAGGACAGATGAGGGAGGGAGAAACAGCTGCTACTTGTCGCAAACTTAAGACAGGCCACGCACGCAGTCTGAGAGCTCCTCTCGAAAATCTCCTCTTAGTAATTCACTTTCATCTTCCGTTTCGTCTCTCAACTAGTGCCTTTTTCTTCTTCAGGCCAGCTTTTTAGACACACAGACCTGCTTCAAGATATCTGTAACAACGTCTCAGGTACTGTTTAATATATTTCTTCTAATGTTCTTTAAGGAATAGAGTGAAAACGGGTTTTCTGTTGGGATAATAACCTAATGTATCTTCTCGGTGGCTGCTTAAGCTTCCACTCATTGCTTCATGTATTTTTATGATTTTTGCTATTTCTCGAGTTTCAATACGTTTTCGTGTATGTAATTTCACTTTTATCATTGTTGATTGTTCCTTCTTTTCCCTTTCTTTCTTTCTTTCTTTCTTGCTTTTCTCTTCCAACACTTTTCCGCGCAATGCGGTGACTTTGTGCATCTCCGTCTTGAACTAGAACGAACAATTTCTATAGAATTTGTTTAGCAAGTATATTGTGGAATATTTTATTGGTCAAGTGAATATGTATCGAGGATTGAATCATTTATGGAACATTTCATACCGACTGTGAAAAGCCGCCTCAAGGGTGTATGATATCTTTTAAAATTTCTTAAGGAAACGTAAGAGCTTTCCTAAAGAGCAAAAAAACGTTTAATATGATAGGATTGAAGAGTGAGCAGGAAATTTATTCCAATTATTTATCATACCTCTTTCATGAAATTACAATATTAATTATAATGCAGTGTTAATGTTGTTAACTTGAATTATAGTTTCAGGTTCAATAATTAATTGGCTCGGTGTATTACGTAATGCGTAATATAATATGTAATACGTAGACAACAGAATAAAAATACTTATTTTTATGCAATTGGTTTTTTGAGATTATGAGCAAGAACTATATAGCATTGTGAATTTTTAATCCGAGACTTTTTAAAACAAGCGGATAAAAGTTCCATTTAACTTCTATTGAAGAGTTTTTAAACAAAAAAAAAAAATCAAACCCCTTAAGCAGGTTTACCGTCTTTTCCACGTTAAATTTTATAAGTTTAAAAGTTGGCATAAAATCATAAACCAAAGTAAACGCTCTTTCTTCTCCCCCCAATGCTCAAATATAAATGTAATGTTTTGAAATTTGTACCGAATAAATGTTGAAAAATAATATAATGGGTTGGCTCGTAACAATAATAGAAATACCGATGCGATAAAAAAAATGATTAGAGCATTATCTGCAAATCTTCGTGACTAACGCTTCTACTCTTTTAACAATGGAACAATCTGCTTGCCTTTTTTACTCGAAATTTCACCTCATTAAATGACAATTCAATCCTTTTAACAATACGTTAATTGTCCCGAGCAATATTAAAAAAAGATAGCACTTAAGCCACGGCACTTGAATTATTATGCTATCAGCCTATGATTACGCCGACATTGCACAGTGAATTTTGTTGTTGTGCGAATGTAAAAGTACGATGGCCAACTTCGATAAATTTCATGCGGGGCGTGTATGCGTACAATTCACTAATACATTCGGAAAACCCACACGCGGCTTGTTGTTCTGAACAAATTACGAGTCATGCAATAGGCTTGTAATGCATTGCTTGTTCAGCTCATCCGTGTGGATTCTCCGCTCATTGATAATACGGGATTATCGCAAAATAACTGGATTTTAAAAGAATCCGCGTCCGTTCGTTAATACTTTGATGATAATATTAGATGAGTGAATATTGAAATGAATTTTTATGATTAATTATGTCGCAGTCCAGAACGACGAATAATGTATGATTCAGAGTAATTATTAATTGCATTTTAAAACTCTGGCTAGTAAGATGAAATAATGTACAAGCATTATACATAATACCTTACAAATTCGTCAGATGTAATGATATTTAGAGGCTGACTAAATCACATTTATAATCTGCAGTTTATTTTCCCTGATAATAATTAAGTTTCTAAATAAAGCGCTTGAAATTCGTCAACAATTCGTAGCTTCTATGCGAGATTTTCATATTATTAATGGGAATTTAATTGTTCGGTATGTGTTACTTAATTTCTAATATCGATACAATGCTAATATAAATTGGTCTGCTCGTGTGGATTAATTTTATATCGGCAGGAATTTGATTAGTATCCACATGTAGATATCGGTACATTTGATTTTGAAACATTACCCGTCCGATGCCAATGTACCATTATTAGCTGAAGTGTATCCTTCAATTCGTTTATATTGCATTATGATAATTATTCATGTGCCCTGGATAATTTAGATCTTACAACGACATACGATTATTTGAAATGAGATGGAAATGTGCAAATTATTTTCCAAGTTTTGGACAGAAATAATGTTCCGTGTGATCTATAGGATCTTCAATCCCATCATTGGCATATTTTATAACTAAAAGATTTATTAGTAAATTTATATGCATTAGATGTAAAGCTAAATCCTTCCTAATAAGTTGATAAATTCATGCTTTGAAATTTATAATAAATATTTACATTAAGGACAAATCAATCATAGCCTTTCACGAGTACTATCCAGCATTTTCTTGTCTAATCTTATTTTTCTCAACTCGGACGTAGCTGTGAATTTCTGATGTTGGAATGAAATTTGCAACAAAAAGGGTAATTCGTTTAAATCGTGGCAATATTAATATAATTTTCAAACCAACCGGTTTTATGAAAAAAAAAAAATAAATAAATATCTGAATCGTGTAAATTGCTCTTTGCGTATAAATATTGAAGAAATTTCTGTTAAAAGAATCGAATACAATGAAATCTATTAAGAATTCGTTATGAAATGTACAAACTTGTTCCATTCGTTTGCACATTTGCAACGAATATTAAATTTCCCGAACCTTACATAGTAATAGCAATCGACAGCTTCTGAAGCAAATTCACATCCATCGATCGCACTCTCACATCAACAAATAAACCCTAATCAGCAACGTCCGTCAAATCCAGCAACCCTCGAATGTTTAAAATATCCTCTTGGATCACTGCCGCTCAATAAATAATTTATACACTTTAAGAATTCTAGACGTCTTAATGCCGAGGCTAATGGACACTCATCGCCAAACGAGCTCCCACATTGATTAATAGGACACACACACACACACTGCCATTATTATCGCCTCTAATAAATTTAGCTAATCTCCGACTCGCGTGGAACTACCGAAATAATACGGAGCACCCGAGACCTTCGCGCATCCATCAGTATCGCAATTTTTTCCGACCTCGGCAATTGTCTCCGCTCCCCGCGTGTCTCCCCCATCCCTTTCCCATTCGGAGAAATGGCCCAAACCGCATGTAAAATATGCCATCTCATTCCGCGGCGAGCTTACCGCTCTACGTGCGAGTATTTCGAGCGAGCCGAGACACGTCTAAGGTTAAAACTAATTTTAGCCGCTCGTTTGTGGACGGCCAACGAGAAAGACTCTCGAGCTGCGACAAGTGAGTGCATTAGAGGGAGAGGGCCGTACTGGAATCTCCCTCTCGGCTTCCCCGTCTCTTTTTTGGCGGCTGATGCTGCATCCGGCATTTACGTGTTGGAGCACTGGTGACGGCGCTTTTAGAGATCGCCTCCCCACCCCGCCCCACCACCTTCTCGTCCTTTCGGCTGACGCGGTCGTCCCGCGCCTCCCCTCGCTATACTATTGACGTCCCTGCGACACGGGCTTTAATTTTTTATTCTATACACTCGACGCGACGAGTCTCAAATTATGCCTTGACGGAGAGTCACCACTCTATTCTTGGACTAAGCTCGGGGATGTGTGTGCGAATGTCTGGCAGAGTGGTGGCTGAGGGCTCGAGTATGTACGTGAGCGCAGCGATTGGCGAGCGAAGGGGAGGTCTAGTTGCACGAGGGATGAAGTCCCATTTTTCGTGTTGGTCGCTTTGTCTGTCGTTGGGTGGAGGCGAGATTGTGCGACGGGGAGATTTTCAAAAATATACATTTGCGAGGAGTGTTGTGGAAAATCTCGGCTTCGGTTGCTGAGGTAGAGGAGTCGAGTGACTAATGTGATTTTTCCTTTAGAAATTTGTATTCCATCCTTGGTATTATTAGCCTTGCAAGGTACTGGGCTGCAATCAGCAGAGAAACAAAATTTGCAATGCTGTAATTATCGCTCGAGCATTATTCTTAATTAAAGGGGACAATTGAGACTTCTGTGGGGGGAGGGGGGATGGGGGCCGATAAATTGTCATTTAATGTTCGGAACATTAAACTAGATAATTAGTGAACGTTTAACCCTTCTGTCAAGATATTGTGATAAATTTAACGTTTTAACCCTGAATTTAATGGGCTACGGAGCATTTACGTTCATTTTTACATTACTTACTTACTACATTCAATCTACGAATATTTTATTCTTCAAACATTTAACTGCACGAAATAGGCTGGAAATGTCAAGTTAATATGAATGATTTAGCCTTCTATTATTATTGTCAAATAGCGTATGTTCTATTGTGATTTACGAATATGCACGCATGCGTATATCGAAAGGTTCTTTTCAAAAAGGTGCCCAAAGAAATATTCGAATGAAATTCGAATGAAATCGATAAAATTACGTTTCTATATTTCATCGGTATTTTCATGCCACGTAATATTCTCTATTCAATTAATCCATACCTCAGTGCTTTACATTTCGAGTGCATATGACGATTCATTTTATGCGTGTTTTTGTAATGGACACTCGAATGAATTGAATATCGTGCAATCATTGAAAGCTCATTGTGACCTCGACGTAAAACTCCATAACATTGTCAACGCAGCAACAATTAAGTATAAGTTTGCCTTTTATTGAGAGCTTTCTAATTCTTAATGAGCGCATTTAGTGCAATTTAATTGAAGAGCTCAGAGGATTGTATTTCAAAATGATGACGCAAATTTCACATTCCAAACGCTTCTCTGCAATTTACATCAACGTAACATTTAATACTCAATAAGATTTAGATCACTCGACATTGCCAAGTCTTGGACGTAACAGTTGTTTTATCCAGGAAGCGACTTGGCACTAATTATGCACTTGGTCAACGCGCACACGACTATCGCAAATAAAGAAATTTATATTTGTGTTCGAGCACTCTCTTGGTGAATTGAAATTTGCAAGATTTAGCTCTATCGAAAGTATTGTGCTGGAGCTCGAGTTCGCGGTTGCAAAGTTCTCCCAGCTTTGAAAATTGTAGTATTAAACCCTTGTGTGTGCGCGCGCGTGCGTGTAAATTGTTATTTAATTGTTTAGTGCAATTATATTGTAATAAAGTAAATCAGAATAAAAATTGTACTAGGATTATTAGATGATGGGTTCGAAGCAGGATGCTGCTCGTCTGATTAAAAGAAAGTAATTTATACGGAGATGAAGAAAAAACGAAAGATCTTAAATGAGTAGTCATTTATGAGTAAGTGTACCTTAAATGCTTGAATTACGCGCGCGCACATAGAGAGAGAGAGAGCGAGGGATGACGACCAAGTTGCTCGCAGTTGCGATAAGACGGATGACGTCATAGTTGAAGGGCGGTCGCGGAAATGATAAAACTTGCACGTAAAGTCACGCAAAGAGTAGGCAAACGTAAAGGAGACGTTAAAAAAGAAATAAGTTTTGGTATGTAGTTTTTCATGTAACGCATTAGGATTGTTTGAGCTGTGCCTTTGTCACTTACAATCGTCGTTAAAAAAGTAACTAATTAGCGCAGCAGAAATTGCATTTGTAAGCAAGACAAAAATGAATAAATTAAAATGTTCGATGCCTCTAGTTATTATTGCATATATTCAATAACAACATGGAGTATAATAATCGTTATTTATTACTTGCAATAAAGTATCTCCCTGATTATAGACAGTCAAGTATTATTCCAATTATGATTTGGCATTAATTACATTGAATGAACATTTATTTAATTATATTATATTTTCGAGATATTCGACGTACAATATAATAATATATACGCGTACATTGTATTGATTATGCAAAATAATATAAGTTTCCCATTAATTATATGCTTATAGATCGTCGGATTAATAAAGTCTTAGATCAGTAGTAATGAATGGTTGGATTTCTATTTGTGGTAATCGTCTCAATTAACTTTTCTCCCGTCTCTAATCTATTTGTAGTGAAATTATTAGTCGGCAATACGTTTTCATAATAAAGTAACAAAACGCACCTCCACTCCACTCCTCACCCCATGCTCGCCAATTTAATTTCAGTGCTTATAAATGATTTAATGAAACCGTTTATGCACTTTTCCAAGTGAAAGTTCACGGAGGAAGATGATGCCATTATATACGATACCTCGAATGGGAATTTTATTCAAAATTTGGCGGCTTTTAACTGGAACAATCGAAAATGGCCCGAAAGCAGTTCAATTCTTTCTAAATCGCATCCAATATCGCTGGAAAAAAATAGAATAAAATCCATTCGACTCAAATTGCCCATCTAAAAGCAGTTTATAAGAGTAATAAATTCTTGGTGGGCTGTGATCGGGATTACTTTCATTCGGCATCAATAAATTGACAATAATTGCTGGTGAATCGGTTAATTTAACACAGGCAGTTGAGCATCTCCGAGCGAATAATCTTGGCAAGGGCCGACATGATCGATCCCACTGTTTCGCCTTTACCGCCAATCACTCGACTACCTCCTGCGCCTCATTTTTCTTCCAACCATCCAATTACCCATTCGGCCCAATACCAAATACCCATACGACGCACCAAGATTCGGAAACGCATTACTCTAATAAACTCGGCGGGGCCACTCGCTTCCGGCTACAGCCAAGTATCTCGGGAGCTCGAGATGTCAGTGCAACGGCCCGTACATCAGGGCGAGAGACCTTGACAAAGGTTCGCCGTCTCACGGTTCGCGTGCACGAGAAATTTAATCACATTACCCGACGGATTGAGCACTCAATTGCATTCGAACCTCTCGCATCAGGCGCACGCACGCATTCCGCGTGCGTCACTCCGCTCCGAGGTCGGCCTGGGGTGCGCGTGCGTGCGGGCGGCGTACCCACTATCTCCCATTGCAAATAATACGCCCATCCGTGGGCGATAATACACGCACAGAGTCGCGATAACCGGGGAAAGTGTGCGATTAGGTGATGGGGGTCAGGTCGTTCGATAAATAGAGGCTTGAAAGAGCGAAATAATTCATCGTCGGTCAGATTTTCGGAGTGGCGAGGAGGAGAAAGTGAGAGAGAGAGAGGCTAAGAGGATTGGCTGTTTAAAGGGAATGCGAATTATTGAGTGAAAGGATGGGGCAATATGTTGGAGATTGTGCCGGTGATTTTTGAAAATCTTTCCTTTCGGTTCTGACATTCACGGCCACGTCTAGGATGATGCACACTTGGGATGATTAATTTGATGGCACAAGGAGTGCAGATGTGATCACATTATATGTGCTTTATTGTGAAAGGAGACGTTAAATTTGGGGACAAAGAAATATTCCTTGCCCGTGCATTTCATTTCAACTGGAAGGTAATCCCTTAGCCTATGCATTATAATGGCCAATTTAATAAATGTTTTTCTTCTTCTTTTAACTTGTTTGCCTTGCAATGATATAATGGATTGGGAAATAGTTTGTGTTTATATTTACCGAGTTGGATGAATTAATTGAGTATCCACGATGACTTGAAGCCCCGTTTAATAAACTATTTACAGTTTGCGCGTTAGAGAGTCTAATTAAGCCTCTTCCCGGTTAACTGAAGTTTGCAATAATTTAGATATTATAGATCAATATATCCATGATCTTGTGAAACCGATTATACTCATTTTCACTTTTATATAGAGCGCAGGCACCACCTCGTCAATATCATCTTGTAAAAGCTGAACCAAGTACATTCAAACTGTTCGGTAAAGTGAATTTCACGATTATAATGCAGTCGTGAGATTTTGCTTCTCTCATTTCGACATAAACTTTTGGCATCCATCTACGACGCGCTAAGCAAATTTATTTTAATAATACGAAGAATAGAGAGAGTGAGGGGGGGGAGAGGCCGCAATACAATTATTATAAAAACTCTATAACAATGCAGTATGCATTTTGGAATTCTAATAATAGTCTGCGTGGTCTGCAAATAGTACGTAGATACAAAAAATGAAGATTAGCCGTGAATTGAAGGAAGAATGTTTTGTAAACGAGAAACACAAGTGTCGAGTAGCTCCACAAGACCAAGAGCCAAGAGCAGAATTAATATACAAAGCGGCTTAACGTAAACAATTTTCATTTGTTAAAATCTGTCACGAGAACACTGGGAGGGGGTGTTGTTACCTTTCCCCCCCGGTAAAAGTGCAGGAATGGTTTTGGCATTTCATTCGTTGCTCGGAATTACCGCCATTGTGCCATTATCCACGTACGGGGAATATCTCTTGACGGAGAAATACAATACACTGTGTGGGAGGGAGGGTGGGGGGGAGGGAGCGTGTGGCGCACTTTTTTCAAGAGTAGCTTTTTATTCTAAATTAATTGTGTTGCATTGTTGGCTAGGGTTTATGAAATTTCGCATCACTTTTTTTGTGTCCAATAATCAAGCCGTGGCTTAGCGGGGGCCAACAGAGACACGGAGCATCGCCATTTAACATTGCCAATCACGGTGGCATAATATTTTTCGTGCGTCAAGAGAATCGGGGCAAATATTAGTGACGAATGGGCTCGCTTTGCCTACATTTATAATTTGATTTACATTTTAATGCTCGAATCGTTAAAAAGCGCATCGCGAAATTCGATACTTTGTCTTATTGTGATTTATTGCAAAAATGTTGCGAACGATGGCGATAAAAATAAATAAGCAGGATGGATATACGGTAGTGCTCGCGGAAATATATCCAGCAATAAATAAGGATTATACGCTAAAATAATATAGTCAATATCCGCGTAAATTAGTTAAGCATATTACATAGTTATTTTAGTGCCTAATAAATCTGCATTTTAGAGTGCATTAAAATGAAAGAATGTGCAGAATTAATCTTGTAATATAGCAGTATAGGGGCGATAATTCTCGAGTAGAAGAAAGATGACATTTAGAGCAGCCGGAGAGAGAGAGAGAGAAATAGATAAAAAGGTAGAAAAACAAAGAAAAACAAATATATCGATATAACTTTGGCAACATTTTGCGCAGCCATCATTTCACGGCCTATTATCCTCCGTAACAATTCCCTCCTCAATACACGAAAGAAATGGCGACTTTCAAGTTCAACAGACAAAGCCCTGTTCGGCCCTGACCTCACCCCCCCCGTCCTCCCCGGCGTCCCGCCCGACCGCCGAAAACGCGAAACGTTCATTGCCGTCGGCGGAACAAATCATGCGCGGAATCAGGCCAGAATCAGGGCGCATTTAGGAAAAATAAATTTCACCAAAGTGAAAGAGAGCCGACTCGGATGTAATGCTCGATGGTGAGCCTCGGCTGCCGAGATATTCGCGCGGAATGAGCTTGCGAAAGGAGGCAGACGAGGCGAGTGTCGCGACGCTCGGAATCCCCAGGAATGCCGTCGTCGCGCACATACGCCTCGGAGTTCTTGCGAGCGAGCGCTTTCCGAAAAGCCCAGGAATAGAATGTTCCATGCCGACGTTGGACCATCAGACGCAGTCTCGTCCCTCTGCCTCTGCTATCTAGCCCCCCCATCCCCCTACCGCCACCACCACCCCACGACCCGCCCAGCTTCTTCAGCTCCAGGCTCGGGAGGAGGGCACAATTCGCCTCGGCTTGTCTCTCCCCTTCGTCTCGACTTATTTCAGCCGAGTTCGTTGCTTCGCCGACTGTTTGATGCGAGTTCGATACTCGAAGAGGATGCAGGCGAGCTGCGCGCGATGAGGGTCGGACTTTGTCACTTTGTCCGTTAAAGATGCAAAGTCCACGGAATATTTTAGGCAATTCGGCCCTACCCTCGCTTAATTACTAGCCGGCACTCTATTACATCCTCGTACAGGCATGTGAATTGATCTTGGTTGAATTGACATTGGACAACGGTGTTATTGAGACGCTTTTTATTGAACTGAACGGCACTTTGATTTTCAAGTTTGTACGTAAGCCAATTTGCCTGTGATTAACTCGAGCCTCGATAAATTGCAGAAAATTTTTCCATTCATCAACCTCAGCGCACTTAACTGATTTAACTGACTTAACTAGAGAAGAGCCTTACTATAATGAGCTATGAATAATTGGGCGAATTTATTATAACTCGCTGTGATACATAATTCTCATAATATCCCGTGCACGTATTAGACTATGCATATTGAACTAGATGAATCAATTTTAATGCATTTAATTAGGTTGTCGAATATCTTCAAGATTAATGGTGTTACGATACTTCATTGTTATCGTACTACTTTTCGTGAAATTTGTTGTAGCAATTAGTGAGCAGGTTAACGATAAGTGAATTGACTTCTTTGCTATAACCTATATCAATATCTTACAAGCTTAAATAAATTTGGAATGTAAAAGTCATACAATGATTATATTAGATTTCGATAAGACTATATTTGTCCACGATGTTAGAAACTTTTATTTCCACGTCATTTATGCTCCAAGACCCTTGAACGTGCAGTACAGTGTGCCATTATAGCCTTGGTATTTTTAGTTTCCTCATAATATAAAAGCTTATCCTTCAAATATAAATTACATTAATATCAAAAGCGTCTAATACATATTATTAACTCTAAAGTTCTATTTGCTTAAAATTTACAAATTTTCATGCTTACATTTACTGGTTATTCAAGCACATATTGTGTAAAACCTTCTACGGCTGTGAATATAACCATATGTGAATATAACCTTTTACGTATATATTCCGCGCCAAGTTAAAGATCGCGCAAAGGAAATTAGTTACTCTGCCTCCAACAATACGCTCGGCCTTGATCAAAGCAAATATTGTTTCTAAAAGTATTCTCATTAATCTCCAGTCTCTTAGGCAGGCCGAAATGTTTCTACAATGGCAGCTCGAGGTTAAGGCGCCTTTTAGCCAACGAAATTTATACTGCGGTATTGCGGCGAGGTCAGCTAATCCGTTAATGCCGTCGAATGTTGCCGACACAGACCGAAGATAATGGCGTCGATCGCCTTGACTTTCGAACGACGGCAAAGCTGCCACAAGTCCCAAAACAGGTGGTTATGTCAGTCTCGGGGAAGAGTGCAGTGGACCGCGGTTAGCCTGGAAATGGAAAGAAGACTTTTTCACCAAATCCTCTTACATGGGAGGCAACTGCCAAGCAAAGTTGCACGTGGCGCGTGAGCCTCGAAATCTGATAGGCGGAAAACAATTTCACGTTGCAACGTAACAAGCCGGAATATTGTATTTGGGAGTGGAGAGGGGAGAAGTTAGGCAAGGCGTTAGAGCGTTTGCAATTAATAAATCCGTTTTAGACTACAGACCGCTATTGTTGATTATTTTACGAGTGAAATGAGCTGAAGCGAGTGACCTCGGCATCTTGATTAGATTTCAAAACACTTTATTCGTATTTTGCGGGTACATTGTGGACAATTTTATGGAGAGATTGTTCGATACAAATACAATTTTATATTAATAATTATTCTTTCTTTTGCCTATTTGACGTTATTAAGCATTGAATGGCCTCTGAATTTAGTTGAAATACAGTGTTTCCTTCGGGATAGTAATTTACATTTGTTAATGCCATATCAATTGTATAAATTCGTTGCTCTGATTTTGAAATCCATATTTTGAAAAGTAGTAATTGTAAATTATACGCATACTCTGATTTGAGATTCAATTAAATGTATTTCATTTTGTTTTCTCATTCTCGTATTCCAGCTGCTGATCTTTACATACAAATAGGGCAGAACAATAAATACTTTGGACTATATTTTATGGTACTTTGAGGTTTTTATATCCAGATCGTATAAGCTTATCAAATCGTGCTAGCGGCAAAAAGATAAATAGCTCAAATAAATCTTATTGGTAGTGGAATGGCAAGTACATTATGAAAAGATGAGGTCGGACAGTAAAGATATTACAAATTTCTCTTAATATTCAAATTCCGCAACATGCTAGATATTGTAAATGAATGATATTTATCGATAAATCATCTATCTCCAATAAAGTGAGATCTAACAAATCATAATCACCTCCAACTACCAACGAAAACCAATGTATGTGCACTCATACGCCCATATATATATATATATATATATAAATATATGTACACACATGCATACATATATACTACGTGTACGCAATATGTGCATGCGTGCAAATATTTACATCGATCGATGTTTAATGGAACATTTTACGTTGAATATAGCATACATCTGGAGGATCCCGATAGATATTTTATACATTTCGATAAAACCAAGGTCTCGTGAAAAAGAGATAATAGACGCGTGCTAAGTGCACATGAGCCCAGTATTTTCGGCACAAAAGTACACGAGATACGGATGGTAGCAGCTGTCCTGATCATAAACATACCTTTCCAGTTTAATCCAAATTTAACATACACATTAACATCTATTAAGCATTATTATAGAGAACTACGTGTGTGTGTGCGCGTCTTTAAATGTGAGCAAAATGAAGGAAATTGCGTATGCTCATTAGAATATTTTGGAACAATAAGTAAAAGTTGCCTCTTTTTATGTTTTAGCGACATTTACAAGATACGGCGATACAAGTTGGGCTTCATCTTACCTATTGTGGATATTTTATTCCATTTGTATTGAGATGAGATTTTAAAAATTTGATTTGAAAAGAAGCAACGGTCTATAAAGGCAATTCTCATTAGAGATGCGATTTCGTGTCGTGCCTTTATTAAATCATATTATTTTATATTCAAATTTTAGCGATATTACAAATATTACAAGATTCTCAAAGGCCCGTTAAAGTAAGTCTTGAAAGGAATATATGATTGGTGATTCAGATTATGTTTTGAGAGATTTTTTTTTGTCAGTTTACGAGATACTTTGAGACCAAATCAATTAACGTGGTTTATGAATACCTAACCAAGTTCAAAATATTATCTGAAAAGTTTTACTATTAATTATGTCGCTCCCAGTACTGTTTTACTCCTATCATTAATATAATAAGTTTTTACGTCTCACTCCTGCAAATGAAAATTTAAAATACATATTATGATCTTAGAGAACCACACGTAAGGCTATTTCAATAAAAATTGAAAAAATATTTATAATCAAATTGACGTCCTTTGCTATTTGGTTAGCTTTAACTTTTAATTACACCTTGCATTATTGAATTAAAAAGTAACTCTGTTACATTGTATATATATATATATATGAGAATAATTATAAATGTTTGGCATTTGATTATATAATTAAGATTTGGCATGAAAGTACTTGACTAGTTAATTAGTATATTAATGTATACATCGAGTAAAAGAAAGAAGTAGTATTTAAATAAGTAATCGTTTCGAATTTAAGTCTTAATGAGGTGAAATTCATTTTTAAATGTATTTTATAAAAGTTCATGCATTTTAAATGGAATGAGGACGATAATCTTACACTTTATGTCCAATATTATTTTAAAAATTGTTAGATGTTAGGTGTATTATATTATATAATGGCGCGTTTTCTTTACTCTAAAGCGTTTTCGAGATTGAAGTTCTTCATTTGTACAGAACGCTGATTTAATACGTAGCTTCTTTAAAGGTATAATTTTTAAAATAACCTTCTCCCAATATACCAATAACGTGGCATTATTTGAAAGAAAAAAAAAGCGAAAATACTAGTATGGGAATTGACGTTAAAAATCATCATCATCTTAATCAGGCAATTAAGCCTGCTTATTGGTATGCTTTTTTTCAAAAAAGTTCATCAATTGTCGCGATAATTAAATAAGTACCATAGTCGTTGCGAAAATTCAGTCACTCGACAGCGATAAATGAACTGGCCCACTATACCGTAAAAAAAAATAATAGTTTGCCCTTATGAGCGACATATAGTAGGTCTTAGGGCTTAGGGTTGGGGATTTTCTTAACCCAGGATCACCTAGACGAACCTTTTGTGCTTTCAAAGCCTAGATTTCCATTTGGTATGTGCACTTGAGCTGTGCAGACCTTACTTTTGCTTGCACTCCGTGTCCGAAATAGAACACGAGGGCTTTTCTTTTATACAGCGAGGCTCGGAATCATGAGTTTACAGTGCTTTTTGAGGCTTAAATTACAAAAGGAAGACAAAAAAAAGAAAAGCAAAAGAGAAAAAGTTTGTCATCAGTGGTACGATCGCTCTGAACTTTTAATATAATTGTGGTGAGTCCATTTTGATGATTTGAGACCTGCCGCAAGACAAATATTTTCAGGTATTGTAGATTACTGGTAGCTGTATTTGTAATATATTTATTTCTCTAGCAATTTAAGTTCAGTATTATTCAAGTATGCGCAGATGAAATATCGTGGATAGCGTCATTTCAATATACAAAAAATTGTATATATAGATTTGGAGATAAAAGTATTTATTAAACTGTAATCGTGTATTCTCTATTTTTGTTTTTTTTAATACTTTAATACGATGTTTTTGACATGTGATCTACTGTGAGGGCAGCATTTTCTATTTATTAAAAATTT
Organism: Ceratosolen corneri; assembly: GCA_030522565.1. Classification (NCBI taxonomy): domain Eukaryota; kingdom Metazoa; phylum Arthropoda; class Insecta; order Hymenoptera; family Agaonidae; genus Ceratosolen; species Ceratosolen corneri. Next base: position 42,495 of record JAPYYT010000458.1, read on the forward strand.
ACAGAGTATTTTGAATGTAAATAATTTGTCAACTTTTGAAATGTACAGATCCATATTACCTCTTATAACTTACGTATCATCCACTACATTATACATATATGTATATATATATATATATATATATACTTATGTAATGAAAACTCAAACGAAGCTATTAATATAGATAGCTCGCAAATAGCTTAAAACTGTTTTCCCTTGGAAAATCTTAGCATATCTAGTGCAGTAAATTGACTATTGTAAAACATTTTATGCACTTTCCACTCTCTACGCATTTCCAGTCACGTATTCCCAAGCGGATTATCGACGTACGAAATTGCAAAAATATTAAGAACAAAAGTAAATCAGCTTATCCCGCTGAATTAATTCGCAGACCTAATAAGAATCAATAGACTACTTCCGCATCGAATTTCCCACATCTTCATTACACGAGCCTCATAAATAATGGCAACACCTGTGTGGGCCGCAAATACACGACAGTACATCCAAGATTACGCGAATACATTTGTCCGCTGCCCGATGCGTCACTCAACCTAATGTTCCGAGTCCTGGCCTCACCGCGCACTTCTTCACCCACTCGCCCCAGCGCGTGCATTACACCAACCACGTCATACACATCCACCCCAATTCGAAGATGACCGGGAGGAGTGGGGGGGGGATAGGCCTGTGCTCGGCTTGCGTTTGGTGCGCAAAAGCGCCGGCACAATGCTCGGGCTGAGTCACCCGCGAAGGACAGGGCGACGCGAGAGTGCGAGGGAGGTGCGAGGCAGACAGGTAGGCCGCGACACAGAGAGAGGAGGGCGGGGAGAAAGGGGGGAGGGAGAAAGAGCCCCCGAGCATGGTGGCAGCATATCGATTGTATTAAAGGGGGGCGGGGGAGGGCAGTGACTGTCGAGCAACAAACTCATCGGAGCCGGCGGCTCCGAGCCGTGTCATGTTTAGCGAAACACACGTCGTCGTGAGTCACGGCGCATGTCACCGAATCGATATCTCTTAGTTGCATTCGCAAGTCCGTTCGGGGCAATCGGATGGGACCGGCGTGAGATGATTTGGCGGTAGTGATTGGACGAGGCTCCCCTCCTATTATGTTGCAGCATTAATGGATGGGTTTAGGCGGAGAAGGCTTTCTCGGAAAAATGACGGTGCGCAATTTTTTTTCACCCTGCGTGACTCATGTCTGCTTGGCATGAATATGTAAGCTTGAGGGGCGGGGGGAGGGGTGGAGAGGTGGCGTTAAGTTGAGAATCTAAGGCCACTTGGCGATTTCTAGGGTATCTTTGTGAATTGCGAGTTGCGGTGCGCGCGTGAGCCTGTAATTTTTGCGTGAGTAAGTGATTAGGAACGGAGGTGGATGGGATTTTGGAGAGGAAGGTGATTTGATATTGGTATGGTGATTAGTTTGATGGGTTAACATGGGGCTGATGTTTTAAATTAGGGAAGCCTGGCTGCGAATGGGGTAAAACGTTGACAGGTGATGAATAGCCATAGATTAGACGCATTTCACGATCCGCCTATGATAATTAAGTTTGTCGTTGGAAATGATATGGAGAAGAGCCGAGAGAGATTTATTCTTAAAAATGATCGGAAAAGTTAAAGGTATGCCTGTGAAATGTGTATGTGTGTACTTATTGGCAGCAATGAGCTGTTATGCTCAGTTGTCGAAAGTATTAGGAAAATGGGAACAGCTGTAGTCGTATGAAAATGGCAACTAAAGTTTCATTTAACATGTGGATTGAAAGTATTATCAGCAAGTTCAATAATCCTCGAGGAAGAGTAATTAGCTGTGCGTATATTTTCGAAATTGTTGAAAGGTTAATTGGCAATAAACAATTAATAAATGATATTACGAGTTGTATTATTCAATTGTTCTTCATCTGTCAATACGAAGTAAATTTTTGTATATTAGAATCGACGCTAAAAATATAAAGAGAAATGCATGGACGAGAATATTTTTAAAAAGAAACGTGTATTTCAATTGGCCTTTAATATTAAAATTATGCATTCTTTGTAAAACAATCTTTATTCTGTTCATACAATTTGATTTCTATTTACTTTCTTATAAATAATTCATAGCACCGAGTGCATATATATATATATATATATATATATATATATATATATATATATATATGTATTACATAAGTAGTTTTACATTATTTACGTATCGGGAGAATTCCTAATGCTAATTAAAGTCAATTCACTTTTAATATTATGATATCATGTGATCGGTCTATTATGAAAAATCAATTTTACATTGTAAGTATTTTATTAACGTAAGTTTATGCAATTGAAATGCCATACTTTCGTAAATTTAATATTTAAGCAAAACCCGTGTATTAGCAAATGTATATGTATAAAACGTATAAATAATATATGACAATCCTGCCATATCGTGTAACCTCATACAAATTTAATGTAATTTCAAACATTATTTATCGCAACTTTAGTAATCAGAATAAAAAATTATTTACAAAGTCTTGTAATACTATATTCCGACAACAATCAATAATATATTTAAATATTACGTCACACATGAATATAATTATTTATCAAGTTTATTTCAATATTTTAAGAATAATTTCAAGAAACATAACAAGTTTTTATCACTTTTATTCTTAAAACTTTTTAAAATGTTAATGTATATATATATATATAATGGATATATAAATTACAAGTTGATCAGGTGAAATCACATTTCTTTTCGTGCTTACATTAATTATTTAGATACTGCCATCGTATTGATAAATCAAGCTTTCTAAAGAATTAATGTTGCCAGGAGAAAAAAAAAGAAGTAAATTACTAACGAATTCAAAGAAGAAATAATACCCTTTAGGAATTTGCATTTGTATTTATAAAATTTACATCCCTACGTAAAAAGAGATTTTTCTTATTCAATTGAAATATTGGTGCTCGGACAAATTTAATTGATCTTCAAACACACGTTTTTATCAATTTCTCCATTAAATAATTAATTTCTCGTACTTCTCACAAAGCCTGATACTACCCGAGCCAACTAATTTTATCAATACTTACATCCTCCGCAGCTGCCACAAGTGAAGAACTACAGAAGTGAACATCTGGACATCATTAGCCCTTTGACATTTTGTCATTAAATTCCATTGATTTGCAGTGCCACGCGAATTTACAATCAAACGCAACTCATCTTTCTTAGACTCCAATGTACTGCCAATCAATGAGCAATTAATGCCAATTATTCCTGCAAAGTTAAATTGGCTGACATGCTTGGCGCACCCGAGTATTTTAAGCCTCCAAAGGCAATTTAGCGCTAAGCGAAAAGTATAAATAAAGGCCGAGGAGTGGCGGCTCTGGTCCCGGGACATCCTAGCGACACCTGTAAAGTGCCACGAGCCATCCGAGAGTGAGACAGATAGAGAGATGGACAGATAGAGAGGGAGGGTTAAGTTTCTAGTTCAACGTCTTTCCGTCCGCCACGTTGGCTCAGAGTTTCCGGTTCCGGGACACAAATGAATTACTCTCGCGACGTTTGGCCGCCCGCTCGCGATAAATCATTCCGTAATCGCGCGACAAGCCGAAAGCTCTCGCTTTTATAATGGCGGTCCGGCCGGGGATTTATCGTGATACCACGATACGCTCCTCCATATGCTCCTCCAAGTGCATTCGAATGCACTTTCGTCGTCGTAACTTGCAAGCTCGTAACTTGACGCGGCGACTGGCTTCGCTGCAGCAATTATTGCCGCTGGCGATGCGCCACTCTTCTTGCGATTCTTCCTCGACTCGCTCCACATACGTTCGCCAAAGCTTATGGGTGGGGGTGGTAGGGGGTGGGGAGCAAGTATTTCACGGAGCGCACAGTTTTCTTTAGTGTTACGGTTTTCTTCTCTACGCTGGCTGGGCTGTTTCAGTTGAATGAAAATGTGCTTTGGCTTTTTATTCTGTCTCGCTTTGCAAGTGCACTTTGTAACTATAGAATTTTGATTATTCATAAGTAGTTGCGACCCTAACGTCACTCACCACTGTATCTATATCTCTCTGTGTATATATATATATATATAAAATTATTGAAATTATTTTGTTGAAATTGTCGAGGTTGCCAATCTTTAAAATCAATTTTTAAATCCGTTTGGGTATATTGGAACTTTGCTTATGCTGCTTTATTGCTAATATTTTCATACGCAAAAATATATCAATGGCAACCAGTTGCTCCATTGTTATCTAAAGCTCGCAATATTTTATATACTAAAGGTAAATATTTGCCAAACTCAAGGAAAAATCAATCCTCTCATTTTTCGATTTTAAATAATACGCGTCACGTGCATACGATTCGCATAGCTTCCAATGCTTATTTACTATTAATCATGAGAATTTAATTCAAAGGTGGCCCGAACGATCGAAATGCGACGAAAATATTTAATAGGCGACAATTTAAAGTCTAATCGGCAATAGAAATTTGATGGATTAGACAATGTCTTACAAACAATGTACATATTAATATGTACAATAATGGGACAGAACATATTGATTGACTGTTGCATATCCATTGTTAACTCAATTATAATTATTAATTATAGATATATTTTAATTCGTTTTAAAATTTATGTGCTTTTTAACGATACAGCTAAAATTTCTCAAAATTTTTTTACTGAAATTATTAGAAAAATAGAGGCACGCACTATAATTGATAAAGAAAACGTTATATAAATTTCTTGAAATGCCCTCACTTACATAATGAGACATACACTATGAATAATGATAATAGTCATAAAAATAATAAATCCAATATTTCATTACTGATGACACACAAGTACAAGCATAATTTAAAATTTTAAATTAATTTAATATTTCAAGATAGATTTATCTTTTTCATGTTTATATATAAATATATGAGAAAGATATTCACTCGAGTGTTTACTATTGATTTTTAAACCTACTCTCCTTATAACTTAATAAATAAATAATTTGTCCCTTTCTTTTAAACAATATGGTATGTAAAATAGTAGTTAGTGAAAAAAAATTCTCCGAATTGACGTAGTTTGTTTATTTAAAATAATACTATGGGACAGTTGTGATAGATTATTGTTAAACATTTTGTCTCTAACTTTATGGATTGTAATTAGTAGCAAATCGATTGCGTATGATCGATAGAAGATACCAACAATTCTTTTATCATTTTCAACTAACAAGCCGATCTCTTTCAAGATGAAAAAACTTCAATCTCACCTTAGAGCGAGAATTATTTACAAATAAGTGGCAGAAATGTTACCGATTTAGAGCGCTTGATCGATTAACAATGTAAAGCAAATTATTATTATGAATCGTAAAGATATTTTACATGTATTTTAAGCGTATAGTTTAATGCAACGTTGCAGGTCATTTATGGCAATAGATGGTAAATTTTTCACAGCTGCGCGTGCAAGTGATTTATGCATGGAAGAATGTATTTGCAAAAGTAAACAACAGGCAATGAATTGAAATTCAAATCGTCTTCATTTGTAAAACGAACGTTCTCCCTTACATTTAAATATAACCTCGTGCAATTATTATTACGCTACCCAGTCTCATACACATAATACATACATATACACAATACACAGCGCAAGGATTTTACTTTCTATAATTACGAAGAGTTTGGTTGAAAAGTATAAGAAAGCCGGGGCTCGCTTAGCTGAAGCGAGAAATTTTGCATACTCAGCCTAGGCTGGGAGCACGTGAAATGAAAGCCAACGTCACATTTTCCGTGAAAATACTCGTACCGAATAACTAGAATCAATAATATGCCGCGCGAAAATAAAATTTATGCATAATGTAAGATTTGATACAAATATCAAGACATTATTCTTACAGCAACGACAAATGCTTTATTATGAAAAATTGCAATACGAATATTTCACTCACACGTGCGTGTGTATTTTTCATGACATTCATTTGGAAAGTAAGTTTTGCAATTAATACCAGCACGAGCTGTTTGCTTATATTTACGATCCCACGACTGCACTGCCTAGAAAATACAGCGCACATCTAATATTATATAGCAAAGCTTAGCATGCGAGCAAACATTGATATAAGCAAAATTAAGCATATTTAAGCAAAGATTAGATAAAACATTTACGATGCGAAGGAGAATATCTGTAGGAGGCTGAGAGGGCGGTGGAGCTCCGAGTTATGCTCGTGAAATTTAAAGCGAGAATACGTTAAATTTTCAGCTGCTTAAAGTAGATGATTTTTTTAGCACACGTAGGGCTGCCTTATGACTCTCTCACACACACACACACACACACAGACACACGGGCGCGCTAAGGCGCAATGACTCATCGGTGGCTTGAGGGCGTAATCGTAGCCCTTGATGTAGACGGAGGAGCTCCCGCACTTGGTATTATATTCTCTTGATAACTGGAAATATTAAATTTGGTATACTTTAAGCAATGTTCGCGTGCTGTATTTATTGGATATGTTTTGGGGAGGGGGGGGGAATTTGTATGGTATGGGTCTTTGAGGGTAATTGAATAAAGAAAGACGCCGGAGATTTCGTCGGAGCTCCGTGCGATTACAAGCAAATTAGAGCATTGGTTTGTGGTCTTTTTTGAAATACTTACTTTTTTTTCATCGGATAGACAAATTTGTCGCAATGGAAGGTAATGCATGGAAAGCCGAGTGGATTGAAATTCACATCTTATGGTAATTCAATAAAAATTTATGTACGAATGACTTTTGGATTGCTAATTTTACATGGGCGCGATGAAATTTATGAAATTCAAAGGGAACATTGAGACGCTCGTTTGACTTGCATGAAATTTTTTCACGGAATTACCGAATTTGTAACGATCCAAGTTGTATAAATAATCTGCTCGCCTGACGCTGTATTTTGTGCGGTGACTTTTAAAATTCGTGTTTTTGTCGTGAGGCATTATGCGCAGGTAAGTGTGATCTGCCTCGTTAATAATAAAATGTTGGCTGAAAGTCTTATTGTCAGGACGATAAGAAAATAATAAAATGTTGGAAGCTTCTGTTGCGTTTATCTGGAACTTTGCATTTTCATTTAATCGGGCATTGTAAGTGACAGTGCAAAAGCTGACTCACCTTGCCATTGAGTCCCTCTCTCTCTCTCTCTCTCTCTCCACCGATAATAATTTGAGCAGACATTTCTTAATATTAAAAATTCTTACGCTTGATTAGGATTTTCTCAATGACAGGAGCATCTCGGTGATCGAGAATTTCATTAATTAACAAACACAGAATTAGTGCCATTCTACTCGAGCCGATCAACTTTGTCCACAAATATCGCCAGCACGAAAGCACACCTTGAAGCGCGACAATGGACATTAACGCTCAAGGTAAGCCCAAATAAAAAAGCATGAGATGAGAAAAGACAGAGAATGAGAACTCGGACGAGTGTGCAAACACAACGGCCCACTGCCTCCACAATTTTTTAATCCCGTTCATGCCCACCGATGCAATTACAATTCCCGGCACGACAGGCGTGGAGAGAAAGTTAATATTTTTCTTGAGATTCACTTGTCGCACGATAAGCAAAGCAAGTGTCGCCCCTCCCACTCTTCCCCTAGACTCACCAGTCTCATCTCCATTATCCCCCGCCCCTGCGACCACAACATCCATAAACACCAAAGGCATCGGCCCTCCCCTTCCACACTTTCCCTCCTTTCGGCTTGCGCGACCTCCCCCCCCACCCCCA
>JAPYYT010000459.1:0-71843 GCA_030522565.1 Ceratosolen corneri
CGCGGCGGCGTCGCGACAGACCAGGTCTTTCACTTTTTCCCGTGTACCACGGGAGGAGAGGGACTGTCTTGTTGACCGTCGACGGGCAAACCTATAGTCGAGCCAAGTGAGTGCGCGACTCTAGTGCGCGTCGGCGAGAGCATAGTTTTTTTCTTCATTTCCGCGAGTCGCTGCTTATCCCGAGCTTTCGGCCGATAGAAAAGATTGGGGAGGCCGAGGTTGCCACTGCTCACACCCTCGGCCCTTTGTTCCACGAGATCTTGCACGGGGTCTCTTGGGGGTAATGGATTGTTGCTGGTAGTGAAATGTGCTAGTGTCATTGGAGAATTATGTGCGGTAAAACTGGTGCTTGCACTACTTGGAACGGAGCTTCTTGCTTATTTGTATAGTCTTGTTTGGTTGGAGGTAAGCTGGCCGAATTCTTTGCTGAACTTTAGTTGAGAGCTTAGGGGGGCGAGCGGAATTGGCTTCTACGGCCCCCCTTGAAAGCATACCGTATGGCATAATATTATGAAAACATTGCGTCAAGAAGCTTGCTAAAAATACACGGCTATAATGGTTTTAGTAAGCGTTCGGTAGAAATAATGTAATGAAGGAGATGAGTATGCTTAGATTGAGATGCGTGGGAGTAAGGATTTTGAAATCCTTAGTCGGGCCGAAGGTTTAACATACTTTGATATTCAGTTTCAAATGTACGAGCCAATGACTTCCGCATAATGATTAAACGGCCAAATTATCATTTTAAGTATTATAAAGAATGTATTTCTCCGAGTATCGTACAATATGGGCGCGCAATAAAAATGGAATTGTATTTTGTAAGCGGCTGACTGCAGAAAGTTGTTTTTCGCAAATTAGCATTGTACGCTTGTGAGTGAAAATATTATTTTTACTTTAAAGAATCCTCATTATCGTACGAAAATGCCTTGTTTTTTGTAGCCAAGTATTCTCGAATAATTTCAAAGTATTTTAACGTAATTTCATCCCGCTCTTTGACATTTCAATTTTGCATAACTAAGAATTAAGTATTAAGCGCATGCATAAGAATACTTTAGTTTATCGGCCGAATTGTGTTACAATATTTCAAAAATAACGCCGAATTTTTTCATTTACATATCTTATTACGCAATTACAAGTGTAACTTAAGAGGCCGGGAGAATAAGAAGCTGGAAATGTAGACTCAATAATTACTGTCAAAGCTCAAATTCCATGCAATTACTGTCAGTCGCGAGAAAAAAAATCGGTTTTCTGATTTACAAAATAATGCAGTACACCATGCCTTTTAATTAGAACGAACTCCTTAACGACTCGATATATCATTTATTTTGAACAATATGTCGCTATTCTCAATGGTATCGAGTATTGAGAAAAGATTTATCCATCTATCATCAATACTTCTAAATAGATAGAAAATAAATTATTAATAGAATAAAGCATAGATGGAAGGTAGATTTATGTCCCTCTTTCCTTACAATTTTATATAATTTATTAGTTCAATAATTAAAATGTGACGTTGGCTCAAAATCTATAAATTTCCATATTTACGTAATATTGTTCCATATACATTCATTTTTCCCATATAATGTCCATAATATTATGCTATTAGAAAGTTATTTGAAAATTTTCAATAGCAGAATAACTAATTTAGTCAAAAAAAAAAAAAAAACTACGTAATTATCCAATCCATAATTTCAGAAAATTCTATATTCAATAGCCATTAAACAGGATAAACAACAGTATTGCCGCGCGTAAATGAATATAAAAAGTAAATTCATGTGGTTAATTGTAATTTGATAGCTGCATACAAAATATACTATTTTCTAAATTATAATTTCTGCAGCACTTTATAAGTGAAGTCTTTATCGTTACTTCATATGTATAAAAAGAGCTTCTGGAAAATGTGAAAACGCTTTGCAAAAAAAGTTGGAAAGAGAAAATTGTAGTTGCAATGCTATTCAGTATTCTTGCAATTCGATACTTTTTAATTTCATACTTTTCAATTCAAGTTTACAATCGGAGAAATATAAAAGAGCAAAAGATCCCTTTAATTTGATCAAAATGGATTAGATAAACGTTTTGAACAAAAACTACGGGAACATAATTAAGTAAAAATATTTGCGTGTTATCAAGGGAACACGAAACTATAGATCAACCAAAAATCGTTTCCTTCCCAACTAATATGTTTGCCATAATTCCCAAATACATGAAACAAAATATATTGTTCTACCTTCGACAATTTCCATTGTACGGCAGCATTATTAAAATAATAAAGAGATGAAAAACAATTTACACAGATGTTGTCATTTTTACAGCGATAGATAAAAAAAAAAAAAAAGTCCGAATCAAAAACATCGTCTCGAAATACAGAATACAGTCCGCTATTTGTTGCCGACTGTACACTTCTGATTTCGTCAATAGAACCGCTTTACGTGTGTAACGCTGGGCTCCTGGATTTTCCGAGGTGGTGGTACCATTGCAGATATATAGAGGTTGGGGGGAGGGGGGCAGCAATTGGACCGAAACGTTAAGATGTTGCGCTGCTGAAAGGTTACGCAAGGAGGAGCATCGTTACAGCGTTACAGCGGAATTGCAAATTGCGCACGATGCGCTACTTCCCTCTCTTCTCTCAATATATCTTGGTCTCGCTCGCGAATTTCGCGCTTTTCCGCGCGAGACCTAGTAAGACTTTGGTACGTGGGCCCATCGACGCGCGCATTGTCTTTAAAACAACTGACCAATTACACGAGTGATTGACTCCTTTGTCTTCGTTCGACACTCCAACCCCATTCGATTTTTTCTCAAACTTAATGCTTACTTGGCCAAATTGAGGGATGCATGGAACTTTCGAAATATTTCATGAGCTTGCGGGCTGCGTCTTTGATTGTGAAATTCGTAAAAGCGAAAATTCGTTTAGTGAAATATATATGAACGTGCGTTTTTACTACTTTATTTTTGGTCTAAAAAGTCATTTCGCTTATCCGGTTATTATTTGACGCTCAGCCAGTACTTATGAATTTTTAAATACAAATTGGTAATTTGGTTAGGATAATTGGTTGAGAATCATTAGGCTTATCAGAAATCACATACTTGAAATAGAAAGATATTTTAAAGCTTTGCACTTTGCATTGCTACTTTATTATTGAAATTTTTTAATTTCATTTTAACGTGAAATTTTGTTTTTTGGAACTTTTATTGGAATATTTCTTAATTGGCTGACACAGTGATATTTACTTTTTAAAGATGTATAAACATCATATAAATAATAATTATTCAAATGACGATTGATTAATATATTTTTCATCGTACTCTTAAAGAAAATCCAGAAACTTTTTTTTATAATATACTTTATAATAGTAATTTGTTAATTGACATATTAAAAGTGATAAGCTGACTTAACTTATAGTTCAATAGAGAAAATTTTTATTTGATTTCTCATCTAATTTTAAAAAACAACTTAACATCATAATGAGGAGTTAAACTAAAAAATGTACATAGATTAGAAAATCTACTCTTAAAGCGACTTTGAAAACCTGATCAAAAATATTAAATGATTCTTTAAAAGTTTTACATAGAATTTTTTTATATATTTTTTATCTAAAGAAATTAAATTTTAAAGGCACTTTAAATCTATATTCTGTTTTCTCAAAAATAATTCGTATAACTATATGCATATTCTAAAAGTTGAAGTGCACAGGAAATAGTGTCAGTGTTATATAAAACATTATTAAATGAAATATGAAAATAACTATTTGTTACAAAGTCAGGAAAAAATAGACAACTTTAAATTCCTTGTACTTTTATTTCACAGTGAAAATTTTTTGTATTGCTTATTTTATGATATAGCGACAGTTAGCAATTACAAATAAGCAAATACAAAGGAAAATTAATAAAAAATAAATTACTATAATAAAATCGTAATAAAACCAAAATAATAAAAAAATTTTTAAAATGGTTAAAAAATTATTTTAAAATAATTAGAATATGATTTAAACCAAACAAGGTATTAAATATTTTCATATTGTAATTATTAGATTATTTTCGTCTTTATATTAATTCTATATTAATTCTTCATATATATTTATACAATTAATAAAATAAACTATTTTCTTCTTATTTTATTTAACTTAATAAAGAAGTTAAACATAGCACTTGCAATGAAAAAAAGGTGATAGCACTTTTTATCAAATTTACATTTCATTGTAGTATTTGAGCGGCAATGGTATTTAATTATAATATTTAATACGTAATCTCTGCGTAAATAAAAAATATACGATATTCTCAATTATAATTTGAAATTTGTGTAACCTTATTCGATTTGAATAATATAAGATGCCGTCATGGTATGATAAACAAATTTCTCACGATATTTTAAAAATTATTTTTCATCGCATTGAACCTCACATTCTTAAATTAACTAAAACATGATTTGTAACGTAACGAGGCTGTTATTATAAAAAATTTTTATAAATTTTTGCTTCTAATTTTCTTTATTATTTATTATATTGTAATGATGATTTTAATCGAAACCATATTACAATGTATTAGTTAATAATATTTTCTAATATAAAATACAAGATTCGAAATATGCTCGTATAAGAATATTATCTTTGTAAATAGAAATAAATCTGAAATTTAAGAAATAAAAATAAATAAGAATATTATAATTTAAAAGTAGTTGATTAAAAATAAAAAGTTCAATAGGACTTTTATTTTAAGAGTAATTAATTATAATTTAAAAGATAGATCCATTAGGCGTATATACGTACAGCTATTATAGATTCTGTTCATTAAAAGTAAAATGCAAAAATTAAAAATTAATATGATTAGATCATGAAATTTAAGGATATAAAAAGTGCATTAACATCATAAAAGTTCGTTATGATAACAGTAAGGATTGCCGAGGCCATTAAATGGCGTATGAATTTTAAAAATAACAATTATACGAATGTCCTATCGAAACTACAGTAACTCATTTAACGCAATCAAGATTTCACAAACTTACTACGTAAGGGAAAATAAAGAAAATAAAGCATAAATAATCTTATTTGCTCTGTCTCAGAGAAAATCTACCATATATTACATTGGGTAATTGGAAGCAAATAGTACAAGTCCCGATTAAACAACATAAGCCGATATCTCGCGTGCGAGAGATTGAATAAACAATAATATTACAACCGTAAACAATCTATTTGACTATCTAATTCTTGTTATGCGGAAATTAATCCGCACCTAATTACATTTGCCTTGATCGTCTATGAAATTTTTAACAATCATAATAAACCATTATTGGCTCGTTCTTTTAATGAAAAAACGCATTTTCGTCCCTCCAATTCAGGATGGCAAAGGCTATTTTTGTAACTCGTGTAGTATAATCTCCACGAAATATCCAGGCTACTTTGTGAAAAATATTTCCCAAGTAATAAAACCGCACGAATTAGACGATCTATCAATGAAAATGAGTTTCTTTTTTTTTTTTCTTCAACTGCGCAAGAGCACAGTGGGACATTATAGCCTTAAATATCTGCATAAATTATCAGACATTCCTTTCCCAACATTTCTCGATCACACTCAATAAACACGTAAAAACGCAAAGAAATCTGCGAGTTCTGTAGACAACAACAGCGCTAACGCCGTTTTCCTCTTGTGTAATTCGCAGCTGGTGAACAGTGAGAATGTCGAAAGGCCATCTACAGCAACAGAATGGTTCGGTGCCTGGTGGAGGCGGCGGCGGTGGAGGCGGCGGCGGTGGAGGCGGTGGCGGTGGGGGCGGGGGCGGCGGTGGTCCAGACGATTTTTCGGACGATGAAAGTACACCTCTCACTCAAGATTATGGCGGCAGGTAATGTTTATCGTTGCTTTAATTTCCTTCTTTTCTTTGTTTTTTCATCTAATCGTAGCGCGCTATCGAGGTTTTCCTCCGAGGCAATCAACTTAATTAATCTATTCGTAGATCTTCGGGAGATATGATTCGCCCGTAGTGGTCATCCATTATTTGTCACGGACAATAATTTTTACTTTCAAATGTGAAGTAACTTTTATGTTAAAATCCCGTCACGTGACTACTGATGTATGATAGCGTGAAAATATGCTATTTTGTATGCCATACAAAATTTAAGGTAAATAATACACTGGGCGCGTCTTAATTTATGTACGGTGGTTCAAGGACAATCTTAGATTCTAGCTTTTCGTGTAATTTAAAGTAAAATATAAATATAAAATGTTACTGCGTTTCTCCTCGTTATATACATACTTTTTCGTCAAAATTTTCATTACAGGAATAGACTCTTGTTTAATATTGCCTAATCTTCGAATAAATAACAGATAATTTAGAATGTATTGACACGTAAATGTAAATTCACGTTCTTCTAGCAATATCAGCAGAATGAAAATAAATTTCAAGCACTTATATCTTATAGAGCAGCTTGTAAATTTGTTCTTCATATAATTGCTTTCATAAAAATAGCCAGAGAACTGTCGTGGAAACGAAGGGATGGGACGTATTCCGAGATCCGCCACCCAAAATTGATTCTGGATCGATGGCTAATCAACGCTGCCTCGAAATCACAGTTCAGATAACAAAAGCCGTTGTCTACCTTCTAGTCTTCGTCATAGTTCTCGGCAGTGGTGTGATCGCCAAGGGGACGATCCTCTTTATGACCTCGCAGCTCAAGGCCGGCCGTTCAATCGTATACTGCAATAGACAACTGGGTAAGACCAATATACCATCACTTTTCCCCAGCCATCTCGCTCATTAAAACTCTCTCTCTCTCTCTATACATATATGCATATAATATAAAATATAAAATATAAAATATAAAATATAAAATATATATATATATCTGTCTCTCTCTCTCTCTCTCACACACACACACTCTCTCTCTCTCTGTATATACTACGAACGTCATTGTTTGCTCAGATGCTCTCAATATTGAACTCATAAAATAAGTTCCAACGTTGAATTTAGCAAGTCATAAAATGTAAATAATTGTTTCGTTATCATTCCGATATTTGATAAAAATGTTGGTAAGAAGGAGACTAACTAGAATAATATTATCAATCAAATAAAATGATCCAATTTATTTAAGAGAAAAACTCGAAGAAAAAATTGCCCCAATTAACTAATTTACTTAATGAAAATTTATTTCTTAAACATATTATCGCTTATTTATATTATTATTATATCATATTATTATATTATAACATCAAAATTTCTCATTTAATTTGTATGAATATTATACATGGGTGACGTGGACATGATAATAAAATAAAATATCTAGAAAATTAAATATGAATTATTCACAAAATATATTGTATCACATAATACAGCACAAACTATATGTAATATAATATAAAAATTATAACTACATAAGATATAATATATCACAAAGATAATATATTAGGCAATCGAATAAAATTTATTTCCAGCCCTACCTTATTCCAATCAATTATAAATAAAAAAATCACTCGTTAGCGTACATATTTTCGTATGTTTCATCGTGATTAATAAATAATTTCTATTCCATTCGAATGCATTCATAAGATTCATAAGATTAGTCCTTGATTAATTTTTTTTTTTTAAATTAAAATTTTAATACTATTGCTATACTTTAATCATATCTATAATGCAAAATAAGTCGCGTGTACAATACCAGAGCAAATTGATATAATTTCATTTCAAAGATATCAAGTTTTGAAATATTGCAAAATCTACAAAAAATTTAATACTACACATTTGAAAAGATAGCAAATTAATAATAACTGTATAATTTTTAAAATAATAATCATCTGCACCCTCGTAGTTACATATTAAAATAAGATTGTTATTTATACAATGCTATTTTTATAAACTTTTTTGAGAGTTATAATCAAAGTTATAGCTCATAACTGTTTAAAACAAATTATCAAGCTGATTACCTAATACATACTTTTTTTTTAACGCCCACATATACTTATATACATACCTATATATATATATATATATATATATATATATATACCTTATGCAATGTTAAAATAAACTGAACTATAGGTAATAATTATTTGAAGTTAATTTTTAAATTGTTTATGCTCGTTTGTGTTTTGCGTACATTACGATTAATGATATTCTTCGATTGAAAGTTTATTCATAATTATGATAATATAAATCGTATGTTGAAGTATAATAACATTTTTATATTCTGATTAGGTAAATAATTGAGCAATTTTCCAAATAAATTACACATACTTTAATCATTCTTAAAGTTATAAGTATTTTGAACGTTTTTAATACATCGGCTCAATATAAATATTATTTCTTCTTATTTTTTTATATTAGTCCTTAACTACTCTCACTATTATAATTTTTATAATTAAGTCATAAATCATGATAAATGCGGAATATAATTTTTTTCATTAGGGAAATATAAAATCCTGTAAAAATTAATGTATGAACATTATATACAATAGTTATAAAAATAATTAAAAAATTAGTAGTACTTAATTGTTTATCATAAATTTAAAAAATGTCGTCTTGTAGATAAGTAAAGGAATTATTAGTAAAAATTTGCTTATCATTTTTAATGAACAAATCTCAATTGTAATTTTTAAGTTTAAATATTTAATTCTAAAAGAACAGAGAAATATTCTTTTAGCTTATATTTTTAGAACAATTTGACAATAACTGATATTATGCTTTTAGCAAAAAACTTAACCCAATGTATCATTATATGTAGCAACATCTATTGCACATAAATAAATTTTAATTTTTAAATTAAAACATAAGCTTTTAAAATATTTTACAACCGATCTTTTAAGTAAAGTATCTTACAACAGATATTAATTTACTATTTGAACATAAAATACTTAAAACACATAAAAAATTTAAATACAGTGTAATGTAAGTATATTATTAGAGTTTTTAATCGTAAGGTTTTTATTCGACCTATGCACCTCTATTATCAAAATGATTGTCGCTTCGAATAATTGCAATTTTCTTCAATACTAATTAATCGATTACAATTCATGACTATTTGCAATTGGATATTGATTATTAATTATAATTGAAGGGTTTTTGTGCTACGTAATAATAACCTGATTCGCAGATAGAGACGACATAGAAACGTCTTTTTTATATCCTCGCTTAACTGTTTATTATCATAGATTTTCTTTGTTACACTCTTCGCCATCTCTGAATTTTTTGCACTTCAATTCATTTACGTGTGCATACAGATTATAAATTGTCAATGCATTAATAAGTAAGTGGTAATTTTAAGAACCGTAAAATTATGAAATAAGTGCTTGCTTCCTTCTTCAATTCAATCTTCCACGTACGTAGTTGTATTTTTAAATGTAAATAGTGAAAATAGTGTTATATTAGTTGTAAAATTAATAATAATAAATTAATAATTTTTAATTATTACGGTTATTTATTTTATGGTCTTAATTTGAATTAACGTTGATAATTAATGTTTAACGATGTAACGTAAATTTATAACTTTGCGTATATTATATATTTATGTACTTCTTTTCAAAACATTAGATAAAAACATCAAATAGAATTAATAGAAAAATACTTATTGTAACATAATTCTACATCCAATATTATTTTTTAATAACAAAATGCGTAAAATTTTATTATACCTTATAAGTTTTAGAAATAATTATTATCTGAGAGAGATTTGTCGTGATTAACTGAATATTGTAAAACTTCGTAACTTGCCAATCAAATATTTCATAGCCAATGGAAAGAAAAAAAGAAAAGAAAAATCGTTTAACTGCACACACACACAACAAAACTAAAGCCAACATTTATTAGCGGCCCACAGTTAATAAAGAGTCTTACTTACATACTTATAATTCTGTTTAAGTATTAAAGAAAATGGGACTCTTCATTGTTAATCTACTTTCTTCGATTACGCATTTTCACTTGAAGGCGCTTTCATTTAAAAGAAGATTTTTAAAAATAAATTTAATTATCAATAAATTGATCAATGTTTTGTAATTTGCCCATTTGCTTTTGTTTTCTTGTTGCCATTGCCGGGGGCAAAAAATGCTGCATTAAGTTTCTTTAAACGAGAATTCGCTTCCAGGTCGGGACAAGCAATTCGTGGTGACATTACCAGAGGAAGAGCGGATAGCTTGGGTCTGGTGTATCGTGATAGCGTTCGCGGTGCCGGAAATCGGGACGCTATTTCGCAGTATTCGCATGTGCGTGTTCAAGTCATGGAAGAAGCCCTTATCCTCGCACTTCCTCCTCGTCTTTGTCATGGAGACGTTTCACGTAGTCGGGCTGGCAATGCTGTTTCTCGCCGTACTTCCGGATCTGGACGTCGTCAAGGGAGTCATGCTCACTAATTGCGTCTGCTTCGTTCCCGGACTCCTAGGTAATTGCTCTCTTTTCATTTTCAATGCGTTCTTTGTCATTATAATGTCATTACAATGTCATCGATCAATTTGTCAACTTGTGTAAATGTGACGATTAATGTTCTTTAGAATACGAAGTGCTAGATTTTACGAAGAGCCGAAAAAGTACTAAAGATTACATGTTGCAATTGTAGCAATGCTATTGAATAAAAGATTGAAATGAAGGTTGAAACATTAGTAATTGCGATTACAGGGTGCTTTAGAAAATTCACGTGAAAATCTTATGTAGGCAAAAGATGGAAAGCCTGCACTCAATGTTCGCGCAAGCTCATTTGTAACGCCATAAGTCCTTTAGACGATTATTGCAGCAATTTATCGATGATTTTCAATGGCATTGGCAGCTTAATGCTCCTGCAATAAAATGCCGTTACTCCAAATAAGAACGCGGACCTCTAATGGTCCACATTCGCGCAAATATAAATTATTACAATATGCAAATTGCTCTCAACAATTGAAAGAACCTTCGAGAGAGCGTGACTTTCTATCCACATCCCGTCTCTTTTCAGGACTCATGTCCAGGAACAAGAACAAGGACGAATCGAGGCGGTTCGTATTGGTACTCGTGGATCTCGCAGCCTTGGCAGCTCAGGTGACAGGATTCGTGGTCTGGCCACTGCTCGACACAAAAACACCCTCGCTTTGGCTTATCCCGCCTGCGCTTATCCTGATTTCGTGCCGATGGTGGGAGAACTACGTGTCGGTGCAAAGTCCAATAGGTATCAAAGCACTCGTCGCTATAATTAATTGTCCCTCCTCGCTCCATAAGCAAACGGACTGTGCGCAAGTGTAATTGCACGGCCAATCGTAGCGTTGCTTTAGCCCGGATAAACATTGTGTGCCTCGGGAAGTAGTATTCGCAAAGTGCCAATACTATTTTATTCCCTGCATTCTATTTCGAGCTCAGGCCATAAAGTATGAAAACTCTAAGCTAAAGACTCGGCGTTACGCTCGACAAGTGTGCATTGCATAAAACAGTCTCCGGCTAAAAATTATAGATCTCATACTCGAGCGCTCCAAGCACCTCAATTAAATATCAATTGCACTGATCACATACTCGTACGTGGCCGGCAATAATACGATAATGCAAATGAAAGGGAGCGAGTACTATTCCAACCGCCGCCCCTTAAATTTCCCAAAGCCTCCATTCAATATTCAATTCCCATTGGAAGTGCTCGCCCCCGAGAAGAGCGCACCCCTTAGCGCACAGAAACACATTAGCGATGCCTTAGACGTCCTTGGCCCCTGAAAAGGCATGGCCCTTGCAACCGCATAACTGACTCGGCTCACTTTTTCCCATAGGTATCATAAAGACACTTGGCCGCGTGAAGAAGGATCTGATCCTGACGCGCTACTTCACCTACATCTTCGTGTCGGTGTGGAAGATCGTCGCCTTCGTGATAAGCAGCCTGATTATTCTGCATTTAAAGGGCCAAAATGTCGGGCATCTGTTTACAATGCTGGGGACAGCCTTCGGCGACCACAAGATAACCGTGCAGTCGGTGAGGCCGGGGGCCGGTGGAACCATTCCCGACCTCCTGGAAGTCCTGCCGAATAGCGAGACCGAAATCATCAGCGCAGACTTTCACACGCCCATTTACGTCCTGTTGCTCTCGATTGCCGGCGCCTACTTCATGTACATTTTCGGTAAGTGACCCTTCGCTCCCCTTTGCGCCTACTTGCACAACTGTATGCTCACCTCCTCTATTCGCCCACGTCTCGACTCACCAATGCTAATGTGGCTCTCTTTACAGGCAAGTTCGCCTGCAAAATTCTGATCCAGGGCTTCAGCTACGCGTTCCCAGTGAACCTCAGCATCCCCGTCTCGATTTCGCTTCTTATAGCAGCTTGCGGCCTCAGGAACGGCGACCCCTGCTTCTTCCACGGCACGATCCCCGATTATCTGTTCTACGAGTCGCCACCCTTGTATTTCCTCAATGATTTCGTATCCAAGCAATACGCCTGGGTCTGGCTGCTCTGGCTCCTATCTCAGACCTGGTTCACCCTGCACATATGGACGCCCAAGTGCGAGAGGCTGGCCGCGACGGAGAAGCTGTTTGTGGTCCCAATGTACGACGGTCTGCTCGTCGACCAGTCGATGGGACTCAACCGCAAGAGAGACGATCAACCGGAAGTCAAAGTTGAGGTGAGATGGTTATTACTGTCTTATTATTTGCGTCAAAGGCTACTACGTCGCGAGAGAATTGCTGCATTACGTAATCCTCGCAGACTATTTAAGCTTATAAACTTCTCGGCAGTTACATTATTAACGTGTCATTCATTCTGGAGTTTACAATGGACAAGCCATGGGAATCTTAAAAGTCCTTTCCGTGATTTTTCAATTTTTCAATCTAGAAATTTAATTTTGTTACTGATCCACGGCTTATACGAACTTTCGTGCTCAATTTTTGTATTTATTTCTACTTTTTTTCTTTTTTTTTTCTTTTATTCGATAAAATTATTTCACATTTCAATTTTCAATTTCTATTACTTTTAACCAACATCTATTAAAGGTTACTTGGACAATTGATATCGACAACCAATTGTCAATTACATCAACATTGGCATTCACTCAATTTTTTGCTTAAATACGCTTATTTAATCACCAATAAATATTTAACAAGTGAATACACATTTTAGTTTATTATGAAGCGATTTTTAATTTTAAATATAAAAATATATAGATTGTACATAAAATCATTAGAAAGGCAATAAAACAGTGTCTTAATGAAATAATTATTGATAAATAGTCCACTTACTTTTTTAACTATGAATCGATTGTTTTCATTGAAACAATTATAATACGCGTTGACATGTTTATTCGATAACATTTTTATTTAAAACAATTTAATTGTCATTTACATACAATTTAGGAGATTTAAAAATGAGGGTTGGACGTTTATTATTTTACAAGCTTATTACAATATCAAACATTATTAAATCCAAGGAAAGAATAATTATTATAAATTGCATTCAATGAAAAACTAATATTTATACATTTTTCAATACTATCAATTTTATTTATTAGATTAAGTTCCTAAGTTAAATAATTTAAATTTATGTCTCGAAGGCATATATTTTGTATAACTTGTAAGCTTTGTAAATTGAAGCCTAATACATATATTTCTATATGCCATATATTAAAAATAAATTGTTATAACTTCATATAATCGAAACATTTATTTTTCATTGATTAAAACAAAAATGTAAATCAAAATACAAGCATTGGCAACATTCGATTTTAAAATTCAGATAAATATACACGTATGAATAATTATAATCATGCTAACAAAAATGTACCAGTTGAAATCGTCCAATTATTTCATACCGGAGAAACTCCAATTGCATTCTCCTTAATAGATAATGTAATTGACCATGCAAGTAATCGATTTTGCAAATAAGTTTTTTAATTATATAATTGTATATAATAATGAGATCTATTAGAGATTGTAGAGAGTATTTTTCGATGTTCGCGGTGAGTATGTTGAGAATTCCGAAAAATTATATTATTGAAAATTTTTTAAATAAATTTTTTATATTATTTAAATGAAAGGATATACCTTCTGATTTTTAGCCAATGAATAAATAATACTTTAACATAACAAATGTTCAAATAATATTATTTTTAAATTAGCGTGAAGAAATTTCACTTAAACATTTGATATTTAATTTCCCATACTGAATTGTTAACTCGCAAACTCTATAAATTGTACAGAATACGAAAGGAGACTTGCGTGTAATTTCTTAATTAGCATGAAATGCGTAATTACTAATTGAAAAAAAATTCATTAGTGCAAATAGTCTTGTCATTACTACAGATAATTAGTTGAGTAAAAGTAGAGCGAGACTTTAATCTCGCGAATGTATATCGCTTCGAAATGATTTGCCTCGCGATCAAAGCGAATGAAAAAAAATGCTAAGATAGATAGAGCAGGAGAAAAAGAGAGAAAGGTGAATGAAAATGGGTGTGTGCGTGTGCGCGCGCTCGCGCGCGCGCGTGTGTGTAGAGAGAGGTAAAAAGGGAGAGCAGAGAGAGAGAAGGTGCGGCGTCGTTAGCGTGATCTGTGACGCGACCTCGATTTGCCCGC
The DNA here is from genome assembly GCA_030522565.1 of Ceratosolen corneri. Classification (NCBI taxonomy): domain Eukaryota; kingdom Metazoa; phylum Arthropoda; class Insecta; order Hymenoptera; family Agaonidae; genus Ceratosolen; species Ceratosolen corneri. The sequence continues at coordinate 14,484 of JAPYYT010000459.1, forward strand.
AGGACCTAGCAGAGATCGAGAAGGAGAAAGGCGACGGTGACTACGAGACGATCTATGAGCAGACCGACGGCACGAGTACACCGCCGTCCGCGGTGAAGAGCAGCGACCACGTGACCCGCATTTACGCGTGCGCCACCATGTGGCACGAGAATAAGGAGGAGATGATCGAGTTCCTCAAGAGCATCCTTAGGCTCGACGAGGACCAGTGCGCCCGACGAGTTGCCCAGAAGTACCTCAAGGTCGTCGATCCTGATTACTACGAATTTGAAAGTAATCCTCGAATTAAACATCACCATGTTCTTTGTCCCCATTAAATACTTGGGTTATTGGGGCAAAATAGAAGATGATAAATTGATTTACCCTGACATTTAAATTAACCGTTACGGATTCGCTGCTTCTATACACAATTAATGTACAAATCCACTGTAATTTACAAATATATCATGATACATTGAAAGCATTTAACCATAAGAATTCTGAACAATTTAAGAAAATGTAGCGAGAAGCTAAGTAACTAGCCAACTAACTAACTCTACTTCATGAAAAGTCCAAGTCCAAAAGTCAGTATTTGCACGGTTCTATAAAGAATCAAATAAATGATGGTAATCAAGTCTTATAAATGAAAAATTTATCTCCATAGTTTTAATTTAAAGTATAAATTTCAAATGTCGCTTTAATGATTCGACAAACAATCAAAATGAACCAAATATTCAACTATTGTCCAATACGTAGAATAAAAATCTATTTAACCAAAACATAAATACATAACAAAAGTGGTTATATATATATATATGTATACGGATGAGTGAAAGGCTAATAAAGCTCTTCCATAAAAACATCGATTCCGTATTAAAATAAAGCGCCGAGCAAAAGGTCGTATTCGACTGATGGCCTTGTATGTTAAATGCTCAGCTCACATATTTTTCGACGACGCGTTCGAGTTGGCTGATCACGACGAGAACGAGTCGCAGGTGAACCGCTTCGTGAAGCTACTGGTCGGCACCCTCGACGAGGCCGCCTCCGATGTCCACCAGACTCGGATGCACGTGCGTGCGCCCAAGAAGTATCCAACGCCCTATGGTGGACGCCTCGCCTGGACTCTGCCCGGTAAGACGAAGATGATCGCCCACCTCAAGGATAAAAGCAAAATCCGACACAGGAAGCGTTGGAGTCAGGTGGGTAAAACCCTTTCGCTCATCCTCCATCCTCTTTTCTCTCCAAGGAACACAACTATATCGGTCATTTGCGATTGCTTAATTTATGGGAAGAGCTAGTTATATGACCTATCAATAAGCGCGTACCTTCTGTATTAATAATTGCAATATCGGCACATAAACGTTAAAGTGAAAAATAGCTGAAATAAAGGGAAAGTGTAAGATAAAAGAAAAATAATACCAAACATCTCGTGGCACCAGGTAATGTACATGTACTACCTGCTGGGGCACCGGCTAATGGAGCTGCCCATCAACGTCGATCGCAAGGAGGTGATCGCCGAGAACACGTTCCTCCTGACCTTGGACGGCGACATCGACTTCCAGCCGGCGGCCGTCAAACTCCTAGTCGATCTTATGAAGAAGAACAAGAACCTCGGGGCTGCCTGCGGGCGTATCCACCCGGTGGGCTCGGGCCCGATGGTCTGGTACCAAATGTTCGAGTACGCAATCGGCCATTGGCTCCAGAAAGCCACCGAGCACATGATCGGCTGCGTCCTCTGCAGTCCGGGATGCTTCTCCCTCTTCCGGGGCAAGGCCCTTATGGACGACAACGTCATGAAGAAGTACACGACGAGGTCGGACGAGGCCAGACATTACGTGCAGTACGACCAAGGCGAGGACAGGTGGCTTTGCACTTTGCTGCTCCAGAGAGGATATCGGGTGAGATTCTCTTATTTCTCGGCCCCTCCAACTGCAATTGGATCTCAAACTCATGCCCCAGGTGCTTGCGCGTAATGACGCTCACCGCACATTGCACGGCACCCTCGATTCAACGCGCGCACGCGCCCGCGCACAGGAACACACAGGGCAAAGGAAAATAGCTTTCTTCGTAAATTAATTCCACAAGGCATTTATGCCATTTCAGGCAAATATTAAAGAGAAAAGCAAATATTATTCGCAATAGTTTTAACGATCTCAATCGATGTTTAACAAATGACAAAATCCTGGACAATAACTCGTTTTAACAATAAGATTATAAAATATCCACCGCTGGTTAATTGGAAGAATGTTGCGGGACGGCATTATTACGTCGGCCTGTCGCGTGGATTTATTATTGATGGCAAGTGACAATTATAAATACATATTTAAATGATTTATTTTAGGTCGAATATTCAGCCGCTAGCGATGCCTACACCCACGCACCCGAGGGCTTTAACGAATTTTACAATCAACGTCGCCGTTGGGTACCTTCGACAATAGCCAACATTATGGACCTTCTGATGGACGCCAAACGAACGATAAAAATTAACGATAACATATCGATGCCTTACATCTCCTACCAAATACTCCTCATGGGCAAGTTAAATTACACAAAACCACATTATAACCTCTTTTCTCTCTCTCTAATAACTTACGAGTCTAATATTCCCGACAGGTGGTACTATTTTGGGCCCGGGCACGATTTTTCTCATGTTAGTGGGAGCTTTTGTCGCTGCTTTCAAAATCGACAACTGGACCAGCTTCTATTACAATATTATTCCCATTTTGCTGTTTATGATTGTGTGCTTCACTTGCAAGGCCAACATACAAGTAAGCTTACTCTTAAATTCACTCGCACTAGTAATAATAATACATCGTCTTTTCTTAATATTATTAATAATACATCGCCATAAGTACACAATAGTTAATGGAATCGCGTCGAAAACTTTCAAGCAGATTCAATAAATATAAATAAATTCATAATTTATTTATATTTACGTAATGCTTTGAGGTCTTTAAGGTCGCACTAACAAATTAATAAACCGACGAGAATAATTGAACGAAATGGCATGGGATTTCAGCTACTGTGTGCGCAAATACTATCGACGGCCTATGCGATGATAATGATGGCGGTGATTGTGGGTACTGCGCTCCAATTAGGAGAGGACGGCATCGGCTCACCCTCGGCAATTTTTCTCATATCGTTGTCGAGTTCCTTCTTCATAGCCGCCTGCCTGCATCCCCAGGAGTTCTGGTGTATCGTACCCGGCATCATCTATCTCCTCTCCATCCCGTCAATGTATCTCCTCTTGATTCTCTACTCCATTATCAATCTCAACGTTGTGTCCTGGGGCACGCGAGAGGTCCAGGTCAAGAAGACAAAGAAAGTGAGTTTGTGCACTCTGCCGTTGAGCGGTATCGAGAATACTTTTTTCTTATGCATTATTTTAGCATATATAATACGAAGGTCTACCATCTTTTCAGTTTGATAATATTTTTGTACTGATTAGCCATACGGAAGCGTTGAATGATGCTTCTTTAAAATAAAACACTATTGCATTGTTAATGTACTCTTAATCCTCATTTAAAGCTCAATTGCGTATTAAAATCTCGAGAGGCTAAGTCATACAATTACGCTTATAAATTTATTAACAACTTTTGATGAATAAGCCTATAAGCCTGTAAGAAGAGATGTGCATCGATTGAATTATTACACTAATGGTTATTAATGTGAAAACGTGGTGCGGATCAGGAACTGGAGCAGGAGAAGAAGGAAGCCGAGGAGGCAAAACGAAAAGCCAAGCAGAAATCTTTGCTCGGTTTCTTGCAAAATGGCACTGGCAACAACGACGACGATCAGGGCTCCATTGAAATTTCCTTGGCCGGATTATTCAAGTGTATGCTGTGTACTCACGGTAAACCATCGGATGAGAAACAGCAACTCGTCGCCATCGCCGAGTCCCTCGAGCAACTTGGCAAGAGGCTCGAGACCATTGAAAAGTTTGTCACTCTTTCTTTAACTCCTTTAATTCGTATATTTCAAGCATCTTGTCAAGCATGGACCAATAGGGGTGGGGGGGGGGGGTTCAAAATTTTAAAAAAGAACTCGGCTCAGCCTAGTCGATAACAACAACGATTTATAAATATATTTTGCTAGTGTTAATATTGATTAATTTATATTAAATATCAATTTTAATTCTAACAAATGGTACTAATGACTTCGCGAAGGATTCTAAAAATGTTACTTTAATCATTTGTTGCGTATTCTTACTTGAATGATAATAAATTCATCCGACATTTTCTGCTCTTCATACACAATGAATAACTTAACTTAACCGAGTATTGTTCGGCCTGACTCCGACAATTGCCAAGCAGAATCGCTATTTAATAAGCCTCTCGCCCATCCCCTACGCCCCAAAGAACATTCACGTAAACCCGGAAAACCCATAGAGCGGTAGACCCGCATGCGCACATGTCGGGCGGCCGTCGACGCGCTTCGTCCGTGGGGTCGCGCTCGGCCGACCACCTGGGGGCGATCGGCGAGGATCCCGCCGAAGAGGACGGACGTGACAGCGAGACCGAGACCATCGCCAGCCAAAACACGGACAATAACCGGGAATCGGCCTTCCCATCCCGGCCTTACTGGCTTGACGACGAGGGCCTGAAGAAGGGCGAGGTCGAGGTCCTCTCCATGCAAGAGGAGCTCTTCTGGAAGGACCTCCTGGAGAAGTACCTTTACCCCATCGACGAGGACAAGGCCGAGAAGGTATTTGAGCTCTGTCCATTCGTTGTGTGATTCGATTGCTCCTCATCAAAAGATTCAGCTTGTTTTGCTTTAAAGTAAACCTTGTAGAGTTTTGGCATTTTTCTGAGCGAAATTCAAAATTTTTCTTTTTTAATCTTCGAGTTTCTCTAGTATGGGACACTAACTTGAGCTTAGGTTGGCTATTTTCTTGGCTTTCGTAAGCTTATGAGAATACAAGTTTATTTTCAAACAAACATATAAATTCAAGCTAATGAGATTTGTATATTTTTATGAAAAAAAAGTCACGTAGTAACTGAATAATGCTAATTCAAGGTGTAAAAGTTGTTTTATTACAAACGATTCGTTTAGTAATTTTCCTCTTAATAGTTATCAATTCGTTAATAGATATTTTAAGCCTATGTTACTCGATTATCTTATTTTAATTAAAATGAGTTGTTGGAAATTAGATGATATTCGGCTTAACGTCATTCTCAAAATAATTGGAGCTTGAAAAAATCGAATCACATAATTTTTCCTTCACCAATTTTGTTCATAATCAGTATTCCAATTGTGCGATCGAGTCAAAATTTTTGAAAAATTTTCCAAATTAAAAAACGCTGCATCGACTATTATAACGCAATCTATTTTCTAAAAAGTAATTGAAGATGAATTTGAAAAAAAAAAAAATATTTCAATCCGTGCCCACCGAACTATAAAATCTTGTTTTAATTAACATCAAATTATTCTATCTAATATACAAATTTGAATTTTTACATTTACATAAACCTACATCGTTAAATGTCATATAAAAATATAATATCAAAGGCAAATTTACACAACTTTTAATCAATTTACCTGTAAATACAATCAAAAACTAAACTACATATTACATATTTCTTATTCAGCTTTGGCAATTCACATTATTGCTCGGTATAAATATCTTTCTTCGTATCCCATTCAATTTCATAAAGTACAATTGATTCTCACATTTACGCGGCAATGTTAATGTATCGTCAGCCACTAAATGCGTAAAGTAACGAACGAGGAAAGAAAAACAAATAATATTATTGAGTTAATCGTCTTTTTACAAATAATGGCCAATAAGCTGATAATTGATCGAATCGACAAAGTTGTACGGTAATTGAAGATTGGACTTGTAATATTTTCTTCGAATTATATTTCACAATAATTGAAAATTGCGGTGAAAAGTGAAAATTGAAGTAAGCTGGAGTAAGAAAAACGTGCTAACCATTCATAACCATTAACTTGACGTCCGTTTATAATGTAAAGCATGCAAATTTAATTCCTAAACTCGCCCGATTATCCCCATTTTTTGCGTCACCGTGTCGCAGGCGCGAATTGCCAAAGATTTGAAGGACCTGCGCGACCAGAGCGTCTTTGCCTTCTTTATGTGCAACGCCCTCTTCGTCCTCATCGTCTTTCTCCTCCAACTTAACAAAGACTTATTGCACGTGAAATGGCCCTTTGGTATCAAGACGAACATCACCTATGACGAAAGTTCCCAAGAGGTAAAAATGCGCTCCGCTTCGTGACTCGTGCTCATCTGGATTAGCCGCTCTCCTGGATCCACCGTTCGCTTCCGGTTCACGTCCCTTGACTTGAAAGCTCTCTGACTTTTCCATACGACTCCACGTGCGAAATTTATTCGAAGCAGGCTTGTACTGCCCTATGAATTTCGGACATTGAATTTGAGACTGGCATCTCATAATTCGCCCCGACTTGCGCGCTTTTATTGCTCAGCAGCTGCCATGAGGCTGCGCTTCTTTAAAACAAACAAAACAAGTACTTCGGTAATCGCAAAAATAGTGCGATTTGGAAATTGTCACCGACCGACGGGGCAACGCTTTAATTACTCTCAATAATAGGCAAAGCAATAATTACTCTCGGCGCAACAACAATCCACTCTCAAATTCAATATTAACATTACGTATTAACGTATGGAGGTGTCAGTAGTGCGCGAATTACAAAGCAATAAATAGCAAAGGAATGCAGAGTTGCGAGTGAAATAATAAGTGGAGACGGCTAGAAAAAGGAAAGCACGGCGTCGCAAGCGGAGCTTAAGATTACGTTACTAATGAGCTTTCTTTTCCTTTTTTTTTGCTTTAAACGCGATGCACAGGCAAGGATAGCGGCGGATCTGATCGAGCTGCGCAACAAAAGTGTGTTCGCCTTTTTAATGTTCAATGCCTTGTTCGTACTGATCGTATTCTTACTGCAGCTGAACAAAGACCAGCTGCACGTCGTGTGGCCACTGGGAGTCAAGACGAACATCACCTACATCGAGGAGACATCGGAGGTACTGGCTTTCACCAAGTGTGAAAGCCTCGAAATAAACAAAAATTTAAAGCTACGCATCGGTGTTCTTGAGAGTGACTAACCAAGTGATGAGGAATGCCGCGTTTGGTTCTTTAATCGTTTTTTTTTTTTTTTTGACCCAAGAGCCTATGCCATCCTTTGAGACGCGTAACGACTGCATTTCAATTATTCTCATGCACTGGTGCACTTGAAATGCGAAACAATGTTGAGAGATGTTTAAAGCAAAGCCAAAAAAAAAAAAGAAAAAAATTTCAATATTTCTTGCTTTTTTTATATGCGATTTTTAACGAGAGAGGCACATTTATTGATTTCATCTCAATTTTGGAATAACTGTTAATTGCCATTGACTTAAACATTAATCAAAATGTTAAACATTTCGAGCACTGTTGACAATCTCAATATATATTACATGCATCGATCGTATATGAAAGTTAAAAGATTTAAACTCCGTAAATGAATAATTGAGACATTCGTTTGACTTATCGCAACCGCCCGTTCAATACATATATTACGAGGCACTCCAATAAAACTGCACTCAGTCTTCTTCACAGTCTTCTTCTATGGTGCGTTTTAAATGTTAATAACAAAATAAGGTTGGCCGCAAGGTTCATTAATAAAAAAAATACTGGCTTCTGGTATGAAATGGCAAAAGCTCGTTCTCTGACTTTTCTGGTGCTGCGAATGGATACCGGAAGGCGGTATAACTTTACAAATTGTCCTGGTTTTTTTTTTTTTTGTGTACATACAAAAGCCTACCATCATTCCCTTCACAATGTTGAAGCTACGAGTATATATAATTGTACTTTCATTCTAATAGGTATTATTATTATAATACATTACTTTTACATCGTACTTTAATTACTCAATACTAGCTAAGCTTATTGATTTACTGTTGCACACACACACATATATATATATATATATATATACGCTATTGGTCGACATTATTATACTCGTAGTTTTAATTTGTTCATACATGCACATTCTATTACCACATATTATCCTCCGTCTTCGTTTGGTCAATTAATCAAACGAATTTCTAATTTTAATGTATAAAGAAAAGAATTGTTTATAAAATGATATAAAATAAACAATAAATAACTTAAAAACATGCTAATGTGGTTCGCTTGAAAACTGAATGGATTCTTGTACCAATTCCTTTCTTTCTGTGTTTCTATGTCTAACTCTCATTAGACCAAGTGAATAATTTTTAATATTTTATGGAGGATGCACTGGGATTTCTTCGATTCCCTAGAGACTTGCATATTTATAATTATGTTTATATTGCGTATAAATATACATGTCCATACATATATATATACATATATACATATATATATATATATATATATAATACATATAAATATATTGTTACTTACACCTGCGTGGTTGGCTTAGGTATTTTCATTTGTAAATATTAAATGTGCGTGACAATATAGAACTAGAAACTCGCGAGCCGCTTATTACTACTATTATAAGTGCTTACTATTTATATTTCATCCATTTTCAATCTTTAAACATTCACAGTACTTTACACTATTATAAAAAATTATATAAATAAATATCTATATATGCATATATGAAAATCGCCATACGTTTTTTCTTTTGTTTTTATTATCTTTATTACATTTTTTTGATTAAATTCGTCACTTTATATTAAAATAAGTAATAATATTAATAAGCGTAGCTCACGAACTAATAATAATTTAATTATCTTTAATAAAAAATGGCCCAAATGAATCAAAATTTCGTTTAAATGTAAATGGCAATGAATTGTTCATGTTTATGATAATCCATCAATTGGCCAATTATAATAATTAATAATCTGACATTCGAAAGCGAAATTTTGATTGGAGACTAAATTTTCATACTAAACTAATAATGTTTACGCTTTTCCACTAAAGTTAACGTAGTGCTCTCTCTATTTTAGGTGCACGTCACTAAAGAATATTTGCAACTCGAGCCCATCGGACTCGTATTCGTCTTCTTCTTTGCTCTGATTCTCGTAATCCAGTTCACAGCCATGTTGTTCCATCGTTTCGGAACGCTGGCCCACATTCTGGCAAGCACAGCTCTCGACTGGTATTGTTGCAAGAAGGTACTTGTCCCGACACGTTCGATCTTATAATTAAGGAGTTTCAATAATAGATTGTCTCGCTTCTTCCCGCTCATTCCCCACATTGGCTCAATAATACGAGAATTTCAATCTAAGCTGGCAAATAATACAATCGTTAACGGATTAAGTCGCCATCATATTCAGTCCTCCGAGTCATAAAACTCTCTCGCTTGGGCATTTGCCTACGCGTGACGCACGAGTAAATGGACTCGGAGACGGCATGTGTGTGTGTGATGAACCGGCGCTTGGAATAATAAAATTTGCTAATTTTTCGTTGAAATTTTCCAGTCGAAGGACTTGTCGGAAGACGCGTTGCTATCGAAGCATGCGGTGGACATTGTGAGGGACCTGCAAAGGCTGGATGGTATGGAAGGCGATTACGACGAGGGTAGCGGAAGTGGCCCGGGCAGGCGCAAAACTATCAGAAATCTTGAGAAAAGCCGTAGAAAAACGCAGGCTATCAATACTCTTGACGTTGCTTTTCGGCAACGATTTTTCAGCATGGCCGAGGGACAAGGTAATCATAATAATTACCTTTCATCCTTTTCTTTCGACATTCCAAAATCTTCTAAAAAATCTTCTGCCAAAAGTGTCGAAACTTTGCAAGTAAAAAAAAGGGGGAAAATGTCAAAAAATGAAAATAATAATAAACCGAGTGCAGTAATTTGTCATCATTTTATGAACAATTGAATGCTCGTAAGATCAATATTCTTCTCGATGTTGCTTGTACCAAACATAAAAATTAATGTTCTAAGAGAGTGTGAGATAAGCTTGCTTTAAAAATTTTCCATTTTAACTAAGTAAATCAAAGGAGAGCCTGAGACTCGATTGACTCTAGCTGATGTGACGAGCAGAACGATACTCTTAATTAATTCGCATTTGCTCGATCACTTGCTCGATCACCTTAATCAGACTGTACAGTTTTGCTTAACATTAACGTATTTAATTTACTTTGAAAAAATGATCAATTACAAGCCTCTCGCAACGTATCATCATCAAAGCCTTGATCATTAGAGAAAGCTTATTAGATTCGGCGAACGCTCGCGATAAGTAAAGGGGCTCGTCGGCAAAGCAACCATCAATCCTGAAAATCGCTCCTAAAACCAACAGGTCTTCCTCGAAATATGTCGACGCGTCGATCGACCAAGGCCTTCAAGGCTTTCGAGGGTCGCCGGAACAGCATAATGGCGGCTCAGCGCCGCAAGTCCCAGATGCAAACCCTCGGTGCCAACAACATCTACGGGGTGGCGGGCAATCCACTGGGGATCCAGCCCCGACCGACCCGCAGCAGCCAGATATCGGTGAAGGACGTGTTTGAGAACCACGGGGCCCACTCGAACGCTGGCTACGAAGCCGACGAGAGTCCCAGGAACAGCCTGAGACTGCAGCCGCTGGTCGGCCAAGTTGGCTGGCGGGAGTCCAATTCGAACCTTTGAGGCAGTTGACATTCTAGTGGTCTAAAGCCACGATGGTCGCGACATCTGTCTCTGTGTGTGTGTGTGTGTGCGTTGGGGGGTGGGGGGTGAGGTGATGAAGGGGGAGGGGGAGAGGGGAGGTGGACTCGAGATGGCACTGCAATTTTGCTGGATTTATAGAGAGGTCTTGCAATGATTGACGTTGCTTATTTGACTGTCGTGGCGATGCTTCGATGCTCCGAAAGTTCGAATGATTATTGTGGGAGGAAGCGAAACGAGAGTTCCTCCGGTCCCCAGTTGCTTTCCTCTTGCTCATTGTAATTAATAACAAACGAAGCAGCGAGGAAACGTAGAGGAAAATTACTTCGCCCGTCTTGGCGAGTTTAACGAATTGTATAGATTTATTTATTTATTATAAATTAAAATGTATCTTTCGATAAAACAGGTACCAGCTTTACAAATTCTTCCGGATATTGTAATAAACTCAATATCAGTAACTATTAACGTGCTTACTAAGCCTTATTTTTTTTAGTAACTATAAGCATAAATTGCACTGATTTCATTTTTTTTTTTTTTTTTTGAAAATTATGCTAAATTACCCACATTCCTTTTATGATATTAATACTAGAAAACTTTTAATAAATCTTTAAAATCGAAAATAAGTCCTCGAATTTGCATTTTGTCAACGTCGCGGTAAAAGAATGTTGTTAAAAGAAGCGCTAACGAAAGCAGTCTTGAACTGAAAATTGTATAGATTGATATGAGAGTACGCGTAATAGGTGTAGATAAAAGCTAAAACTTTACTTGATTTTAATAAATAAAGCTTATTGGTACCGATGAGCTCGATGAAATTCAAGCACGTACGTAAGAAAATAATTTCTTCTTTTGTTTCGAAAGTGGCAATGTATTTTTTAGAAATTTCAATTGTCTTTAAATGGCTGCTAATTTTAAAAGCACAATTAAAGGCATTTAAAAGCAGTTGTGTATATACTACGTAAAGTTTTTTTTTTTTTTTTTTTTTTTTTTTTTTTTTTTTTTTTTTTTTTTTTTTATATATTTCATTACGTGGTATATTAAGAAAAATAGACTACACACTAAGCAGGGAATTTTAGCGTGAAAAGTCAGCTGGATTATCGAATGCTGAACTCACTAGAAAGAATTCACAAAATACTCAATGAAAGAATATAAATTTTTAATTTATTTCTGATCAGATTAAAAAATCGCTTGTGCAACATTTTCATTTGGAAATAATAAGGTATAATTGAATGTGTGTACAAGGGGAACCTTTAATCCAACTAATTACTTTCCACATAGCTTAATCATTCAAAATAACAAAAAGATTATTTAATATTTTCCTTCTAAAGAATTGTGTAAAATACGTACTAATATGATATTTAAATTATTACCATATAAAAGTATGAATTTATCCAGCATTGTAAATGTCCAATGTCAATATATGAATGTAAAATTTTTTTAAGCGATTACGAACGAAAAGGTCCGTGTGTGTTAACATTTTGATGGTGCGATACTAATAAAGTATTTTTATATATTGAATTGTTACTGAGATTAATAAGGAGATTATAGCATAAGTTTTACTTTTTATGCGTGTCAATTGAATTGGAAAAATGTGTTTGCTGTAAGATAAATGGACCACTCGAATAATCGAAGTTATTGGCGATTAATATAAACTCGTTGATGTTATTTCTATTCGTTCCGAAAAAAAAAAGAAAAAAAAAGAAAAAAAAGAAGCGATATTCATTATTTTAAAATGAGAGCGCAAGACATTGTTTATACTTTAGTAGCGCCGCTATTTTACTCAACTCTTTTTTTTTTTTTTTTTTTTTTTTTAACACATTACACGAAGGAACAATTACGATGACATACATTGCAGATCGGTCGTGTCCTTATTTTAGATTATCTACATGTGATAATGCGGATGTATATAAATTATACGCGTGTACATCGTCAATAAGTGTACAAAGCATGTTGATTTATGTAGACATTGTTATTAGGAAACAAAATTTTTAGTTTCATAATAGGAAAAAATTGTACGATTATTAGTGTTTGTAATTATTAATGTTCAAGGATTATAAATATAATATTTACATAATCAAATCGATCCTTTTTATTATATTCTTATTGCCCATACTTACTATGTAGTAGTATAACAGATTCACGATAGATGAACCAATAATGTTTGCAAAATTCAATTTATCTTAATTTTTTCAATTTCTAAAATATTTATATTTCGATTCACATTGCAGATGAAAAAATGAAAGAAAATTTTCTTAGCCATTAAACGTCAACGATACTTATTAGTCAATAATTATTCTATTCTTATATTACTATCTAACTATTAATAGAACATAGATGCTATTTAATTTCTCTTGAATTTAAACATTAAGTTTGTAATTAATATAAACTACTGCATTTTTAATGATTTACTCAATAAACAGTTTTAAACAATTATTTAGTTGATCGAGCTTCGCGTACAGCTTCTAGCATTAAGAAAATATGAGCCATCATCATGTAATTGTGAATGATATGCTCGATTGACCATACGCAACCTTTTCCTGGAGCGAATGCAAAGAAAGAAATACAATATGGTAGGTAAGCGAGGAGCCAATAGTTATTTCCGTACTTCCATCTGTATTTAATTATAGGATGAATTATATTGCTGCCATTAGGACGAGTAGGATAAGCGAATCAATTGTCATTGCAAAGTCTTATTATATATGATCGATAACATTTGGTTCAATTACAATAAATGTATGCAAATTCAATTATATATATATATGTTAGGAAAGTATAGTCATAAAGTAATTATTATAACAATTTGAAGGACTGCCATTGAGACTTTTCTATTCTATTCATTCGCTTATCCGTACGAGTTAATATAAATTTTTTTATCGACCATTACCCCAATACTCCTCCGCCGAGCATCCACAAAAAATGGAAATATTTCTCATTTAGCTGGATATAATAGCTTATGTACGTGGTCTGGATCAATTCGACGAATGTCAGCGTTGAAATAATTAAAATACTGACATTTCGATTCCCGTGTGCTTCGCACACAGCCTGAATCAAGCCACCCATGCTGAAAATTCTACATAATTGCTCGTAATGAGGGATAATTCGTAATTCGATCTTTGCATCATCTTCGTTGTCAATTTCTAAAGGTTCTATAGCTACAGAATTAAAAATTGAATTTCATTAAGAAATGATGCTGGAATAATATTTCTTTTCCATATGAGAATGTTTTCTGAAAAGATATATTAATAGAAGCACGTACGTTGTATTATCTACACTTTAATGTATACTAAATATATGTGGTATTAAAAAAAATCAAAATTTCAAATATTGTTTCAGTATCAACAGTAAAGACAAAATATCAATCTTATAGGAGCATTGATAAGTTTCCTTAATGTTTGATATTTGACATGAAGTTATTTCTTAAATTGTTTTCAATATATTCCGGCTCATTCTTTATTTGTCTTTACGAGACTTTCTGAATGCGTAGAAAAAATTCATGTATTATATTCTTAACATAAACACCAATAATTTAATAATATTTTTGCGTGTGCATGTTATCCGACAAGAAATAGCGTTAAATAAGCTTAATAAAATAAAATAAGATGATAATAACAATCGCAACGTATTTTACAATGAAAGCAACAAAATCCAAGTAAGCAAAAAAAAATATTAATGTTTCGTTTCTTTCAAACTGTCGTTAACGACCCAATACTTACGATACAAAGCATGATAATAAAATGGCGATAAAAAATTTAACGAAGATCTTAAAATAATTGCCAGCACTCCTATAGTTGCAGGTATGATTTCGGGTTGTAGTTTTGAAAAGGTTTTAATCGACCATTTTCCTGTAAGATAAATGCAACAGCCAGAGGCTAAGGTGAGTAAGCAGCAAGATAAAGCTGAATCCAGAAACATAAAGTCCGTTTGTTTAATACAACTTGACAAAAATCTTTACTAATAATATATGCGTTGAAGGTATGGAAGAGAAATGTTTTTTTTCTGCAATGCCTAACCTTCAAAAACAGCGCGACATTATGATTTGATAATGACTAATCGAACTTAACCATATCCCGTCACTTATAAAAATACGAATGACACGAAATATCAATAAGTTTCTTCATCGGTAAGTCAGATTGGTTCGTAGTTATTCGGTTTTTATTTCAAAAAATAATACACAGTAATTGTTGAAAATATATAATATTTATTATAAAGTACAATTTCATTTGCCACGAGAGTGGGTATACATTGGAGATGAAGTTTATTGATGAAATCACGCCGATAAAGCTTCTTACATATAATTTTCTTGTATAACTTTTAGTTAACTACGCCCTTGAGAATACATTGAGTGTCAAAAGATATGAAAACGCATCGTCACTGCTTAGATGTATAAAGTATATTATGGAGGATATAAGAGAGAGAGACACCTAATTCAGAGAAATATTTATAAATTTTTTGCTAAGATTATATATACATCATGATTCGAAATTATACAATTATTGTATAAAAATTCATAATAGGTACGATAATGTTTAGATTGTGTCGGTGAAGGTAGGGTTGTTCGTTATTTTTTTTGCACGCCGTTGTTTGCAATTCGAATGTTAATTCTGACAGAATGGGATTACAATTAATTACAATTGATTCAACAACTTTTTCGCGAAAAGACGGATGATTTTATCGATGCAAAACAAATTGCGAATATTGCAATGATAAGCGAAGATGCAAATGAATTATTAGTTGGCAAATATTTCAAGCAAAATGTACAATACTAATGCCTAATGTAGCGCCAATGATTGGCCATTTTTCTTTAAACATCAACGACTTATTAAATAAACGTTCCTCTTGGGATAGCCGAGTGCTCGCGAATTTACACAACGAACAATTGGTTCATTAGCTCGAATCGAATCGATTTTTGCCTAAAATTTTTTTAATAAGAGGCGTCGTTCGCTCTCGACTATCCGATCGACTGAGGGTCGATTAGCAATAATGAACTTAACAATAAACTTATCCTCGATCATTTGCGAAGGCCACAGAGCTGCCTCCAGATCTTCTTGAAGAAGCGCTCGTAAAATCCACTGCCACTGGTCTTGGGCACGTACCTGTAGACGATGTCGGTGATCTTCTTGCGCTCGACTTCGGTGACCCAGAGGAGCGGCGTCACGTCGATCTCGCCCTTCTTCATGATGACGCTTACGTCGCCCCCGTATTTGAGGATGAGCTCGGTGATGTCGCGCTGCCCCTTGACGGCCGCGCAGTGCAGGGGCGTCACCCCGGTCTTGGTGATCGCGTTCACGTCGCCGCCGCATCTCAGCAGCAGCTCCGCGATGTCCTTGAGCTTGCGCTCGACGGCGATGTGGAGGGGCGTGACCCCGTGATCGGTGCGGGCGTTGACTTCGCCGCCCTTGCCAAGTAGCAGCTGCACGATCTCGATCTGCTTGGTCTTGACGGCGTAGTGCATGGGCGTCTTGCCGTTCTTCGAGCGCGCGTTCACGTTCGCGCCTTCGTGGATGAGGACGCGCGCGATCTCGTATTGCTTGAGGAGGATAGCGATCACCAAGGGCGTGTATTCGCCCTCCATCTCCACGTTCACCTTGGCCCCGAAATCGAGGAGGAGCTCGACGATGTCGCGCCGGCCGTTCGCCGCGGCCACGTGCAGAGGCGTCGGGCTGCGCTGCTGCTGGCGCAATTGCTTGTAAATGTCGCTCGTGTTGGAGAGGCTGCGATTACGGTGGCTGTCGTAGGTCGTGTTGAGCTTGTGGTGCGGTAGGGTTTGGATGTTGGCGATGAGGGCGCAGGACGTCGAGGGGGTGCGGTAGCGAGAGAAGAGGTCCGACATCTCCGAGTTCAGGATCATGTCGTAGCCGGGGCACTGCTCCTTCCTCGAGTAGATGCGCGTGTTGGGCTGGGCCCCGTGCTTCAGGAGGAAGCGCACCGCCTTCTCGTTGTTCTCCAGCACGGCGATGTGTAATAGCGCGTTCTGACTTGGCGATACCGTTGCCATTCTCATACGCGGGGGTCAATCGCGGTCGGAAGTAAGGATCGAGCCTGGTGATGCTCTCGGCGTGGTGAGGCCTGCAGTCGTTTCGTTTACGGACGTCTACCGCTTGTCTCGAGCGATGCCAAGCGACTGAATTTCAATGGGCTACGAGCGCGCGCACACCCAGGGCAACGCTGTTAAGTGGGGATCCTGGATTTAGCTATTGTACTCGAGTGCAAACATTTTTAATTGTTGGCAGGACCTCTCGGCTGTACTCCGGCTAGTCCCAAGATCGAGAAAAATGACTTAAGACTGGACGACGATTCCTAGAACAATAAACCCAGTCTACGGATACGTGGGTGTGCTCCGGCAAGACGCAGGTATATTATGGGAATGGAACCCCTTTTGTGATGTTCGATGCCTAGGTATAATTGTCAGAAAATCGACAAAGCCAAGTAAATTCTACGGTCATCTGCTCTCGTCGCCCAAATCTTAAATCGCCCCGTAAAATCGAAACTATTATAAACCACTTAACGATTTTGCGAATGGATATAGCGATTCTGCAAGCGCTTACTTTTTTATCCCTTAACTTGACAACGAACCCTAAAATTTACAGACTAAAACGACGCGAGAACAAGCATAGCTCGGTTTGCCCACTCGTTTAGTAAAAACTTGTTGTTTAGTTACATTATAATTGTTACAATTTAAGTATCTAGTGGGATTTACATAATGAATTGTGTTTTTCATTTGAAATTCAAATGCTTTAAAAAAACAAAAACAAAAGCACTCGTTTTATCGAATTAGAAAAAAAATTTTATCTATTCAATTTCTCTTAAATGAACTAAGATATTTATTGAAAAATGCAAATATTAAAAACATATAATTAATTTGAAATGTCAAAATCAATTTTTAGACTACAATAAATGTTGTTATTGTAGACATTGAAAAGTTATAATTTCAGCCTTTTAAATTCAGTCCTAATAAATGTACAATTATAAATAAAAATAATCAACTTAATTGAGATAATCTCTTTAAACTCTCTCGACTGCACATTTATTTTGGCCTCCGGTACGGTCAATTAACGAAAACCACTAACAATAAATAAGATAAACAATACAATAATAAGCAAGAAGCAATTCTCGTCAAAAGAGGCAAATTACAAAATAAGACAAAATATGTACAGAAGGAGCAGTAACCTAATAATTTAATTATCCTGCAATACAATTGAAAGAATTGAATCTAATTATACGTAGCTATATTCTGAAATATACAATAGCTAATGAAAATATACAATAATACAAAAGTGCACAATAAATGCAGCTAACGCCCACAAGTAGTCTAGTGCGTCAAGATTTTCCGGCATAATAAGTTTTTAATGGGATAGCTTACAAGAACATTAGGATATTTACAAGGATATACACTATAAGGAGAGAAAATATTCAATGTGCATCAAAGGTCTTAATTTATACAAATTAGAAGATGTTTCATTAAATATTGACTGAACTTGTACAAATATGAAAATATTCAAAAACTTTATTATTTTAAAGACATTAATTTATTGACTTTGGTTACTTGGCAAAGTAAATGTTTTATTTTCTCTTTTACCCTTACCTTAAAATTCCTTATTAATTTAACCAAATGAATAATTACAATCTTGTTTATGTAATTAAATATATCTTACATCTTATTATTATATTGATTAAGAAATTAATTTTATGATTTTTGAAATCTCGTTTATTTGTAGGTCTTTGTTCTGCTGAATTAGAAAGAAATGAAACAATAAATATCTTCATAATTTATGTAAATCAATAATTTTAATTGTACATAACTATTTTATCAGTTATTAATTTGACAAAAAAAACGTAATTAAATTAAAATTGTAGGATTGTGGTATTTATTATGGTATTTGTATATTACTGAACAAGAAATAAAAACATTGAAGTGTATAATTATTATTTCTTTAATTTAAAAAATAAATATATAAATACAATACACGTGCAAATATAAACATGTTTTTATTTTCTAACGTTAAAGTATACTAATTTTATATTTTTCTACATTATATCGGCACTTTTTAATAAAAGCACCGAGTATTCAATTAATATTATCAAGTAGTTTTAATGATCGAACATTGATTACCATCACAATTATTCAGTTTCACATATTAGGGCAAGAAATAGCTTTGAATTGATAAATACAAATGTAAGTAAACAAATTAAAAAATTTATTAACGGAATAAAGTACAAAAATCATGTTAGGTAGCATTTGATCAATGTACAACTAAAATATTCAACACAAAGTATGCATAATGGTTTACATGATATACGGATATAATTTTAATTACGACTATTTTATATTATACGACATAAATGAATATAGGTTTAGCATGCATAGCAGATAACAAGTCATTTTATTCGAATTGTTTTACGTGTATTAGTAGTTGCAAAATAAATCTATATTCATTTTTACAAATATCATTTAAACAATTTTCATTTAAAAATATGTTTTCGTATCTTCAGCTCTACTCGATCTCTATTTTATATGATAAATAATTGTTTAGAAATTAAATATCGAACAATATTTCCACGTCATCTTTAATATTTTTATAAACTGTATATATAATGTAAGTTATATAAACTGGCATAATCCATTTAAGCAAATATATATGTTTCATCGTGTATATTAATTTTTCTCTCCATTAGCAAGATGTAAGAAAAATTGATTGTTATTTATAATTAGTTCAATATTTAGGAAAAGATTTTACAGTATAACAGCTATATTATTTACTAATTACGAGAACAATAAATAAAACATTTTTATAAAAAATAAATAATATATTCAAAACCTACTTTAAACCTACTTTCTCGTGTTATGGAATTTGTAATTAATTTAATTATGTTTCGCACAAATTTTAGTTAGTATTGATGATATTCATTTAAGGAACAAAATGCCAGGCTCAATTTCTACTGGCTTGTAATTATAAATTTATTAAACATTATTAAGTGCAAAGAAATGAAAAAAAAACTTGGATTTCTATTACAATTTACTTGCCTTAGTCATTAAGGATATGTTTAGATAGAAAGATTATATGGATTCATAATTATTAATTGTAAAATTGTTAATAAATGAATCCATGCATAAGAATATACATCAATAATAACAAAATAATCATTTGTAAATATGCAGTTTATAATTATAATTTGCATTTTCCTCCATTCGTACAGACTCGCATGTTTACAAATAAAACAATTCAGAAAGACAAAAAAATCAAGTTATATCAATATTGATATTCATTGTGTGGTCATTTTTGAAAATACCTTCATTTTAGTTTCTGTGATAAATTTTTGTGATATAAAATGACATCCTACAAAATGAATAACACCATTGTACTTTATAATAAAAATTGTACAGTACACTTTAGATGTGTGTATACGGATAAACGAATTGTTAATTTGTAAATTGTCACTCATTGGTAAGTAAGTAGTAGGCTTTTAGCACAGCATAACCATTATTTATCATATATATATATATATATATATTAAATTAAATAAGATATTATGTGCTTAGTATTTTTTCCGTCCATCGCATAAGCTCAATAATGGCTGTTGGAAAGGTATTTAAATAGATTTCAAATTATCTCAATGTTTATGTAAATTTATTTGTATAAATTATGTAAGTGGTTAAAATGGTTATTGTGAACAATTATAAAAGACATATAATTTCATATAGATTTTTAATTTACAGTCATGCGGTATATTGAAATTAACGAAACAATATCTCCTATAAACAAAGTTGTATATCAATATTTTATTTATTGTATAATTATTGAATTATTTTTATCCTTGTTAATTGCTACGATTTTACACATATAATATCTAATAAAATTCGATGTTATTCCAATTACCATGATGGAAAACAATGATAATGTCTAATTTATTGCATTATACTGTATTGAAAATATGAAGACAGTATTGGCATTACAATACCATTATTAATTGTCAATGATGAATGCCTTACGAAATTAACGAAAACGAATTATATAAAATCTAAATGTCGAGGTATAACTTATGCTGTATGTAATATAATATAAATAATATTGGTTATTATTATGATCATCAGTTGCTTAAATATAATATGTAATAACCTATTATTTCTTTAATGATATCAATTATTAAGTAATAAATACGCTTTATAAATAATTGAAGTACTTCGTTAATCAAATTCTGGTTTGTTTCCTTAACTTAATATTTATGCCTTCTAACACTTGCTCATTTTAAGAGTGTATTGCATGAAAAAAATAATTAAAATTAACGAAATGTAATAAAAGGTTTAATTGCATGCAATTATATAATAAAAAACTGAAAAAGAGAATCAATTTGATTGATCGTGTTGATTAATAATGCGAAGCAGTTAAATTTCCAGACAAAAAAATATAACGAAAATGAACTCAAAATGAAATGATTAATGAAAATAAAAAAACATTTCAAACAAATATTTCTTAAATATAGATATATGATGATGATGAGTGCGTTTGCGCGCGCGTGTGTGTACGTGTGTGTGTGTGCGTGCGTGCGCGCGCGCGTGTGTGATATGAGTAGAGTATTTTTACTTAGAATTTTCTTCTGACTTTATATGGCAAAAAATTCCTTAACTAATTGGATGATATTACTAACGAATATTATAATGTAATTTGAACTGAAATCATTGAAAAATGAAAATATCATTTACAAGAGAACTAGCATATACAATACACAGAACTATTAATTAAAATCTTGACATAAACATATTTTTTGTCTTATGCTCGATACCTGTTTATTTTACATTGTTGAACACAATGGTGAATTAATATCTATACAGAAATATAATTCATGAATTTATCAAAATCATTTATCTAATGGTATTGTAAGTAATTTATAACTTTCATTTTTCAAACAGAAAAAGTTGCTAAACAGACTAATAATGTCAATCAACATAAAACACGCGCGTGATACAATGTCCTAACATTCAAATGCCCTCTACTCAAGAACAAAATAATACACCCATCCAACCGCCCCCCTCCCTCAACCCCGCCACACATGCGCACATATCGTATAAGAGTATATAATTACGAGGAAGACAATATGCAAAGAACCGTGGGTGCTTAGTTCTCTCGTCTCCTCAGTGACTGTCCACGTCGGCATGAAAAAGGCTCTTTCTCGTCTTATGCTTTCCGTAGAGCCTCATCATCGTGGAGTTGTACCACCAACCGACAAGACTGACTTTGGAGATGTAACGCGAGACGAGCTCCCACGTCTTCTTCTCCTCGGCGTCGGTGATCCAAGTGAAAGGGGCGAGGTCGAGCATACCGTGCTTTATGATCGAGTTGATGCTCGCTCCGTTGTCAAGAATCGTCTCGAGGATCTCTTTATGGCCCATCACCGCGGCGTAATGCAGCGCAGTCGCGCCATTCTTACTCTTCACCTCGTAGTCGGCTCCGCCCTTGAGGAGCGCGTACACGAGCTCCTTGTGTCCGGCTTCGGCGGCTATGTGCAGCGGGGTCAGCCCTTCCCGGTCGGCCGTGTTCACGTGTCCACCTCGCCTCAACAATGTCTCGAGCATCAGCTTCTGGCCGGTCTGCGCGGCATAATGCAGTGCCGACTTGCCCCAGATGGTCTTCGCGTTCACGTCAGCCCCGCGCTCCAGCAGCAGCTGCACTAGTGCGTTCCGCTTGGACAGCACCGCGATTATCAGAGGCGTCTCGCCACCCTGCATGTCCGCGTTCACCTCGGCGCCCATCTGCAGCAGGAGCTCCGCGATGTCCTTGCTCTCGATGCGGGAGGCCAAGTGGAGGGCCGTCGTTGTCTTGACGTCGAGCTCGTCGTCCGGCAGTAGCTCCGACTTCTGGGACTGGCGAATGGACTCGAGGTACGAGCGGTGCTCGCTGTCGGTCAGGAACTCCAAGGCGAGCTCTTTGTTGACCGCCCGCGCGTTCACCGGCACTCCATGCTTCAGGAGGAACTTCACCACGTCGAGGTTCTCCTCGATCACGGACAGATGAAGCAGGACATTGTCGTCTTTCAGGTTATCATTGAGGTCGGACATGTCGCAGGCTCCTTCCTTCGTGGAACACTAATTGTTTGGTAAGGCGCGAAGGATGGATCGACGGAGCTGGAGGATTATCGTGCCGATTAATGTAGCTGCGATCGTTACTTGCGCAGATGTGCGGATGAGGCGCTCGTACGGTGTCTAGCTGAAAACTGGTGATGAATTCACCTGCGCTTCGATGATTTGTACATGCACTCGAATTCTCACTCGGGGTAGGGATGAGGATCCATTATCATGGATTTGAAATTTCATATTCGGGGATGGATGTTTATTCTCGGAAGCTCCAAGCGAACCCACTTTTTGGAGATTAATGCAAACTTAGGTGACAATACGTGAGAGAGTGAGAGAGAGAGCACGAGAACAGGTAACATTTGCACCTCTAATGTGTTTCATGTCAGTTCCAGGGTAATTCCTGGAGTTGAAGCTACAATTATGCCTTTCCTGAAACCAACGGTTCCTCTAATAATCCCATGGTAAGAATTAACTTTGAAATCTCATTCGATTCTCGGCTAAGTAATATGGCTTAAATTTTACTTGCTTTAGCGTATCCTAATTGATATTGAAATTAACTGGATTTTTCAATAGATTAATGTACTTTAATATTATCCGCATTCTTGAAAAGTGTGTGTGTGTGTGTTTTTAACGCAATGGCATTGTAATACAGGAAGCGTTCTGGAGATTTAAAAAACAATTTTATCTATTAGGCAAATATTACTTTTAAGTTACTCAAACATGCCATAACGCAGCGCGCTTAAGATAATGATATCAATTAAATTTTTATGAGTAATTAATTAAACATCGTACAATAATAATAATAGGTGTAAAGTGTGTTTTATCACAGTTACATTTAGTTAATTCAGCTTTGTAAGTTCATTATTATGGCATTAAGAAGCTTTATAGTTATATATATATATATATATATATATATATATATATATATATAAGCTTATACGTCTTTTATATAACTATGAGATAATAAAGAAATGTTTATTTAAGTAACGATAAAAAAGAAAAAAGTGGTAAAAAATATTATAAATATATGTTTGTTTTTATAGATAATATGCTATATAGTAAGTCAAAAGGTCTAGTATTGTTAATAGTCTTATAATTTATATAAATACAAAAGTACGAATATAATAAATATCTGTAAATGTGGTAACAGCGTATTATTTATCTTAATTAGTCACGAATAATTGATAATTATTCTACGAACTAATAATTCTCCCATCTCTGAATATAAAATTACATTAAAAATAATTGAAAATCAATCAACCTATACTTCATTGAATTGAATTAAGTTTGATTCATATCGAACTTTCAGGATAATATCCATTTTATTATATTTTATTTTGTTATGCTAAGGAAAATTTGTAATATTGAAGAAACTCCAATACTATAGAAAATGTACTGTGAAGGTGATCTTCTCGTTAAATCAAATAATTGCGTAAAGAAAAATTTAAACGTTCACAGTATGGCTCAAAACCATTAATAGGCCGAAAATTTTCAATGAAACTTTCTAATTAATAAATGTATCCACACGTAGCTGAAAGAGCTCGTTAATAATTGCTTGGTCTGCCAAAGCTACGCAATTTTACGAAAATTTTAGCGATGAGTATATTGTAGTCGCATAAAGCACTCCTGGAAAAATTTTTAATAACAAAGTCCCGTCTGCATCTTAAGCTCTATTTTTGCCAAGTCTTGTAAATTTTATAAACCGATTAACCTTTAACCGATAAATATCACAGTTTGAAAGAAAAAAAAAATTACAACTGCTCAGTTATCGGTCCTTTGTTTATACAAAAGATATATGGGTATTCTATTTCTGGAACTATTTGGAGTTCTATTTCTAAATTTCTGTTCTAATATAAATAGACATATCGGCATATTCAAGTAGGATTCGTCTGAAAAAGTTTCTTTTTTCCATCTCCAAAACTCATTCGACTCTTATTTAATAATACGAAGAAAAATAGATACAAATGGAAGATTATCGAACATTTTTGATCAGTTTATATTAGCATTTTTATCTAATCCTACTTTCCTCGATACAGTACTAACAGCTTTTCATTTTATATTAGATTTATATTGTTTCTCATATAATCTTACCCATAAGTCTTTGGTCTTAGGTCAAACAGACCTAAGTCGATTTAGCATCTCGAAAGATCAACTGTACGCTAAAAAAACAATTTTCTTTTATATAAATAACAAATATTCTCTTTGACCAGGGAAATTTCTTTCCAAGTATACATTCGCAACTGCATTATTTGTACGTGAAAACTAAATCATTATAGTTCTATAGTAAACAACTCGTTGGCTCAACGTAAATTTGAGCCTGAGTTGACACATTGATCGAAACTTTTGAGTTACAATTACGAGGGAAAACATATGTAATTCTTACGTTTATGGTTTGTAAAAGAAACATTTGAGCATTGCAAATTTACGAAATATTATTATTTCTATAGTATCAATGGCAAGTGTCGATGTCATGATATATTGAAATTTTACCGATAATAGAGTATGTCGAAAATATAGCAAATATTTACGACAAAATTCATACGTCTTTTCAACACTTATTAATTTTAAGTTACATACCAACTTCTTAATAGCTAGGCTAAAAATTAAATAAGCTGCTTGCAATAATTTTTACCGCAAAATTATCCTAAAAATTGTGATAAGCTTTCCAGACTAGAATGATAAATTTTATAAAGCACAGATTTCCATTACACTAAGTACAATTAATAATTGTGCGACAGCTCAAATGTTTCTTGATTCATTTCAACGATAACTTGGGTCCCAGTAAAGCCTAGATTTTTCTCTCTCGGTACACGCGATCCTCCGCATCCATATTCATATAAAAATTGATATTTCAAGCTTGTAAGGCGACTCTGTTCCCGAATGTTTGTAGGCATCCTCCGGTACTCCAACTTGTACTCGCAACTCGGCCACTCTCGCATCCAGTCACACCCACCCAAACACATATCGACAAATAATTAAGTAAAATGGAATTTTGACCCATTGCAGAGCATTCGTGACCTTAGATCTCCTTGAGCGTGGAGAGGGCGAATATCTCGACGAAGCCCAAACTGTACTGGGAGAGGTCGACGTAGGGCACTTCGTAATAGTCGCAAAAGTCCTCGGAGATGTAACGGGCGACGGCGAAGGAAGCGCCGAGGCTCAAACCCCCGTAATTGTCATTAAGCAGGCAGACGAGGACGAGGCTGATCGCCTGCATGCCGACTATGACGTTCGTAAAGTTCTGCAGCTTCGAGCGGTCTTTGATCCTTGTAGAGCTGAGTTCGATGACGGTGGGCGAGAGGCCGAGGGCCAGAAGGAGGAAGCGAGCCTCCTCCCGGATGCAGTACTTGAGCAGGACTTCGGTGGTGAAGAAGGCGAAAGGCACGACTTCGATTACGCTCGAAAAGAGCTCGTAGAAGTTTCTGAAGCACTTCGTAATGCCCGGCCCTCCTACGAAATATCATTATCAATTGCGTGGACGGCTCGATATTATTGATAAGAGGCAAATGAAAGCGATTACATCGACTTTAACTCAATCCGCGTTGATATTCACTAGGAATTTACTAGGAATTTACTAGGAATTTCACGACTCGATTTTATCTAATTTTATCCGCTATGATATTATCATTGCTTAAGGGATGTTAAATATGTTACTTTGCGAGTAATTCGGCGATCGGCGCGCACTGAATTATTTAGAAAGAATTCCTACGCAAGTCAATGAGGTGAATTCATTTAATTCTTAATCAATTATTTAATTCGTTAAATGCGTAATATTGTTATGTCATTTTTATCAATTCTTGACATTCCATAATACTATGGATGGTATGGACAAACAAGAAGGTTTTTATAAACATCGAACACTATAGCATCATAGTATCATTAAATTTCAATACCTTCTTATTTGACAAATAACTATGCCCATTGATATGTCAATATTTAAACTGATTATATAAGTTATGTATATGGACACGCAATTATATTTACATACATACTGGTTATCTAAATGCTAAATCATTTAAGAGGTGGCATTAACATAATTTTATAAATTTTGGTTATTAAATGCATAATTACTTACCAAATCTAAATATTCCTAGAAGAGAATGCACGAGTAGTATTTGAAAAGCACGAACAGCCCATCCTTGTTCTATTGCTCGTAATGTAAATGAATCCTTGAAAAATTTCATGCAGACAATAGTAATAATTAGCTTTACTATGTGCGCAATAACAGTGCCTGGATTAGCCATTCTGTTGTACTATGGAAGAGCTTAGTTTCTATTTATTATGTCTGCCAAGTTTTTATATTTCACTTAATGATTTTGCAGTCTGGAGTCATTCGTTCCCTATTGTTCGTTGCGTTGATAATTTCAACAAAAAATAGGTAAGATTTTGGAAGTACTTTATTACTCATTTATCACATAGTATGAAATATATAGTAATCATTATTGAAGAACATTTCTGTAGGATTCGTACACCTGCGAAAAGAAAAAATTTGTTATAATTTAACATTTGCAAGATCACATCAAACATTGAAATAAATGAATACTAATTTGAAACAAATTAATTATTTTTTCAACAAGAAAGTAATATTAAAATTATAAAATTTTAAATTAAAATGCTAAATAATAAATTAAAAATATAAAATTTTCATATGTTCAATATTTTCACAATTATTTACTTATTATATATCACAGCATTAAATAAGACTTGGAAAAAATATATTTATTAAATAATTTTTATCTTTATGGCTTATAATCTTAGTATTTGATTATCAATATAAGCTAAGACTTTTTAATTTATTGATATGATAAAAATGACAAATAATAATATACCGTCCATGTGTACAAAGCATAAAACTAAAGTAATATTACAGGAATTAAAAATAATTATTAATTAGAATGAAATATTTAACAAGCCGCAAAGACTTATCAATCTTTATTATAAAATATTATTTTTAATACGTACAATCATTTTAAATATAAAAATTAATCAAAAACCGATAAATAATAACAGTATAAAGAAAAATAATTAAAAATATAAATTATCTTTATGCCATTAATAACTAATTTATGTATCACCAACATTTAAAAGTTATTCTCTGTAATATCGTTTATTTCACACTAAGTTACTTATAGATTTGATTTTAATACCAACGAATATCACAATTTTTATATTAATAACAAATTTTATACATATAAACAATTATGCAACAATGGCCGTTAAAAATAGAGGAAAGTAGAAAAGAAAAACAAAAATAGAAGAAAGAGTTACGAAACAGCACACAACAATCAAACCGCCAACTGCAACACAATAAAGAATTTAATATTTACGAGTCTTTTGCGCGCGTCACCAAACCCCACAGCACTTGCGAGGGAGGAAAATCTAAACTGTCTCATCGCCAAATCCGTGTCGAGATGTTTCAGCGATGCTGCTCCCTACCAGCTCAACTCTCTTTTCCCCCCAAGAAGCCCCGCGCCTTCCTTCCACGCACTCGCCACCCACTTACCACCGCTTCCAACACAAAGAGACAAAAAATAAAACGAATAAGGAAGAATGATCAAGCATGCGTGACACTAATTGTCTGCCGCACTACACCCACCGTCTAACGCTCGACTCGCGACGCAAACTCATGACGCGCCCGAAGCACATAACCTATTTCCCCTATTCTCTACAATCTAGCAGACAGCTCAACACGCATCCCCGTAGTGGCGTGTGTGTGTGTGCGCGCGAGCGTCGTCGCTGTGTTCGCGCTCGCGCCACGTGCATGCGAGTGTGGCGCAAACCTCATGCGCGACGTTTTATGGCTTACGAACAAATAAAATAGAAGTATCATGAACATTTCGTAATTATAGAAGAGCTTCAATATTTTAAACTAGACTCTCGTCATAAAAGTGAGATTTTTTTTTACAACGTCGAGAGCATAAGTCGTTGCACTACTGGTAGAGCGAACGATAATTAATTCATCTAGGGATTTGGGTCAAAAATTAGCAAAAATCTACACATTGATTCATGTAAAATTTCCGCACGAAAGGTAGTATCATGGACGCTTATAGGCATGCTTACGCACGTGTGCGTGCCTACGGATCATAAATAATAATTTTATTCAACATTACGCGTAATTAATATTTAATTATATTTAAGATTAATTTCTCTATTAATTTGAAACACGAAATTTCATACGAATAACGTTCTAAATTCATTTAATGTTGATGAACTTTTATTCATCGCATTCCAAACGGCATTTAATGTTTATCCTTAAATACGAGAAAATCGGCGATACAGTTACAATCTACTGTATAGTATAAGTTAAAATATAAATAAGATAAATTAAAATAGATAAAAGCAAAGTACATTGGAATAGCGTTTGAAATAAGTAAATGAATATTGAAACATAAGTTATATAAAATTTTAAAAATATTGGACACAAATTGATTTTTGAACATTTATAAAAAATATTTATTCAATAATGTATCGTATAAGCGATCTAAATTTTAAACATCTAAATTAATATTTAAATTATATTCAAGTTTATGATTATTCGCACTGTTGACATTCGATTTTCATTCGTCACAATTTTTTCGTATTTATGAAGCATTTAAATCGATATTAATATTTTATAATGTGCAACAAATGCATATTGTACAATAGAAAAAATAATTATTTATAATTATCTACGCATAGTTTTCAAATTTTAGAAATAATACATACTTTATAATTGTATTATTTTAAAATATTTTAAAGATTAAAAATTTTAAATTAAAAAATATTAGCTAGCAAACTTTGAGGGCAATATTTAATTATTTGTCAATACGAATAAACTACAATATTTCTTAACATTAACAATAAAGATTGTAATCTATAACATATTATTGTTTCGTTATTTATTAGTTTTATCTATTAGTTTTATAAATGAAAACGATAAAATCGAAGCGCCTATTTATTGTTATATAACTCTGTAGAGTGACCGCGATAAATTTTGTAAAAACAACATCTTTTAATTTGTCTATAAATGTCGGAGGTCTATTATATATAAATATTATTAAAAACAAATAATTATTATTAACTATTGTTCTTTCGGTAGCTCAGAATATAAATAAAACTGAAACTAATATGCCCCTCTACAATGATTGTTTTCACATAAACTAAATCATACTCACTCAAATGGCTAATTAATAATAATTTACTACAAATTACGATTAGGGAATTAACGATTAATTTGCACGGGGCGCAGTTAATTTAGAGGCTAAAAGTAATATTTACATAATGAAGACAACTGTACAGGACAACACAATTATAGTACAATAGCAATTAAGTTCATGTAAATGTACAGCATACGAGTATAAGTTAAAATTTTGTTTCATATACTTTTGTACCATAATTTATTAACGAATTGACGGAATAAATATTTACAAGAATAAAGGAGGTGTTTCCTTATCCTGTGCGTCTTTTACGAAACATAGCTAAATTACAGAATGAGTAACATAGCTTTCGGTAATTGACAATTCGGATTCGTAAACGTAAGCACGAGCAGGCGAAAGGAATTCCCTTACAATTCAATTCTAAATTAGAAAACCAATTAAGTGCTTACTTACCCGCGGCAGCGCTCAGTTTATTGCACATCCAGAGCCGTCGGTCTCGCCTCCTCGCGTCACGAGCCTACGAGGGCCGAAATTGCATATACCAGTGGCGGTTAAGTGAATTTTATCTGGCTGCCAAGCCCGTGCTAAGATAGAGGATCGTCTTATCCGCCGATGAATGCGCTCGCAAATTTGTTGCAGCGCCCGCACACACAACTGCTGGCCCGAGAAAAATCGAAGGGGCCCAGGGTGGCGCCACCTCGCGCCCCGACTCGGCACTCGCGTCGCGCCGCACCATAACCTGTCAGGTTAAGCAGCACGTCGATGCGAAGGGGCGCGCCGTTTATTGGCCGTGGCATATCAGCTGTTCGACCTCGGCAACGTGCGCCTCCTCGCAGCCTCGAGTCACCGAGTCTCGCGCGCCGAATGAAATGACAACCGCGTCGGGCCCAAGGCCGCGACTCACTTACGCGGACAAGATCATACTCGCCCCGATGGTACGCATTGGCACGCTACCGATGCGCCTCCTCGCCCTCGACTACGGCGCCGACATCGTCTACACGGAAGAGCTTATTGACTGGAAGCTGTTGCGGTGCGTACGACGGGAGAATGGTGAGTCACTCGGGCGCAAGCCCTTGCATTTACGAAAACATCGTGCTGCTGGATGGGTAATTGACGAGTGTCACGCTGTCAACGCACTTTCCACTCAAGGTGATGTGCCGAGGCGACGCATGCCACGCGTGGCTTCCTTCACCTCTCTCTCTCTCTCCCTCTTTCCTTGCCTTTTGTTTACTTCATTAAAATTTTATATTCATGCCTTCAATTGTCCTGAGCGTGCTTGTGATCCGAGAGGTACTTAACAACAACGACAATGACCGACTGCTTGATTATTGGAAGATAACACGTGGTATTGGCGTATTGACTTATGGACGAGGTAATATTGCGCACTGTAGAGTATTGTTAGTTCCACGTTAGAGATAAGCAAGTTTTACTCGAGTTTACCGAAAATGAAGGGTTACGTGTCGCGTGGCAAAGTTCTTGAAAGCGCCAAAAGTCAACTTAAATTACTGTTTTTCTAGAAGAAAATATTACGTACGAAAGAAGTAGGTCGTTTGCGAATCTCCAGTTTTATTTATTCTCAATGATCTTTGCTCTATAATTTGAATACATTCCAATAAACCTTTTCAATTATTAATGAAATTATAAAAGTCTTTGGACAATTGATAGGTAATATTTTCATCATTGTCTAAAGCTTGAAATATAGATACAAATCGATTATAGAGCTTTTAAAGTCACCTTGTTCACCAATTAAATTGCCAATCAAGATGGTAAAGCAAATTTAAAAAATCGAGTTTATTGTTAAAAGTTAAACGCGGCAGACGCGTAGTGAATATTTTACCGAAGTTTCCTCATGAACGGCACGAGACATTTTCATTTCTTTAAATCTGTAATTTAATATTATATATATATAAACTGATTTTTATAAATATTTTTGAATAACTATATAATATAAGATTTATAGTTATAACACATTATTAAGAAAAAAAGCTTATCTCTAATTTTAAAATTTATATAAATCAAATTGGTCATATTCATTGCTTAAAATATTTAAGATCAAATATAAGTATTTGTTTTGAAATAATGAGAGCTTGTCATCAAATTAAAAAAAAAAAAAATACTATGACTTGTCCGCCACTAATAATACAGAAACAAATGAATTTTATTCACAAATGAACCTTTCCAATAACAAATACAAAACAAAACAGATCTATTTTATACCAATTAAAAATATAATTTATATAATTGACGATAAATCTAAAATACGTTTATGTTTTAAGAAATTATCTGAATTGCATATTTGCGTTGACAAAATGTAAATTGATATTAAATTAAAATTAGATTTTAATTATTATTTATGCCGGCGTAAAAACAGAAATGTACAAGTATATTTTTCGTATAAATTATTATAGCATTTATTTTATTTCAAATAAAAAAACAAACAAAAAAATGAAAATATAATTTTCTAACACTTCTATATTTTTTTGAACATTAAAGTCCAATATATATATTTATTGAATTATTAGTGTTTAATTTATCATTTTTATCAATGTATGTGCTAATCATTATGTTTATGCAAATCAACGTACCTATAGTAATGGCAAGGAGGTGGAATATTCGTAGAAGTATAAATTGAGTAAATAATAACAAGAAATAAAACTGTGGAAATTCATCCACTTATGAAAGAAAAAAAATTTAATAACTGCCTTTGTAAATATGTCCACGTATATATATATATATATATATATATATATATATATATTGACATGTAACAGTGAAACGTGAATATGAAAAATAATATGAGGTTCATTGAAATTAAATGTTTCAATTGGTAAAGTATGGAAATCCCAACGAAATATCGTAACCTTCTGCAGCATAACGTATTCGACAGATGTGCTGGAGACGGTGGACTACATTGACAAGACAGACGGTACCGTGGTGTTCCGCACCTGCGCCAGGGAACGCGACCGGGTAGTCCTGCAGCTCGGTAGCTGCGACGCAGGACGAGCCCTCAGGGTGGCGCGCCTCGTTGAGGATGACGTGGCTGGGATCGACCTTAACATGGGCTGCCCTCGGCGCTTCTCTGTCCTCGGGGGTATGGGCGCGGCCCTCCTCGGGCAGCCGGAGAAGGCCAGGGACATGTTGCGGGGCCTCGTCGAAGGTCTCAGCATACCCGTCACCTGCAAGATCCGCGTGCTGCCGAGCCTCGAGGCCACCCTCGAGCTTTGCGACATCCTCGCCTCAACCGGCATCGCGGCCATCGCCGTCCACGGGCGCACTGTCGACGAGCGGCCCCAGCACCCCAATAGGAATTACGTCCTGAGGAAGATCGCCGAGCATCTTAGTATCCCCGTCATTGCCAACGGTGGCTCCAAGGTAGGCTTTTTTTTCCCCTTATTCTAGATGGCTTCGTTCATTTTCAGCTTTAGCCGATGGGAGGGCGCGAAGTAGATTATTTCTTCCGACGCATGTGACCGTCACAGATAAGTCGACTCAATCCCGTCAACTTTAATAAGATCTTGTACAATCGAAACTCAATCAAAAAGTAAATCTGGTTGCACAATTTTAAATTCATATTTGGAGTGAATTATTATTAGCTGCTTCTCGTGTTCTGAATAAATTGTATCAATTTTATTATATATATATATACATAAATTAACAAGTCCATAATATATTCCAAGTCATCCGCAATTGATAAAGACAATTTTGTTATAGATGAAGATTTGATTAACGATTAGCAATAAATTGCATATATATATATTGCAATTTAATACAATTACATGATTGCACAAATTGCAAGATACTGACATCGATAATTCAATGTTTCTAATCAAGTAGAAGTAAAAGATTTTATTAACGTAGGCGCGTCATAATTTTGTCGAAATGTGAAGAAACAGTTTTAAGATTCTTATTAGTAGCTATTATCTTGGGTTCTCGACACTCGATCATTTTTATTATCATTATTGTTTGATAATACAGTAAAGCTAATTGAACTTTTTTTTTCATTTTGGTTTACGAAAGCGTCTGTAGGTAATTATAGTTAAATACTTCTGTAGAAAAGCGTGGGAAAAGTTGTAATAAAAGACTGCTCGGAAACGTTGAAATGTAATTCTTAGCTAGAATGTTTTCTCTGCAATTTCTCTAGTATATTCTAGTGTATCTAGTATAAGAATGAATACAAATGTGTTTGCTGCCCTTTAACGAAAAGAAGCAAATTAAAAAATAAATTATTGTAAATTTATCAATGTTCACGGAAGTGCCGCCTCCTCGAGCAAACACGTGACAAGTAATTAAATACTTTGCGCGCATTTAAATTAAATAATTAAATATTAGCATCGTTATAACGCTACCGCCAAACACTCCTGTCACCCAAATCGACTGAATAAAATTGCGCCGTTCAGGAGATAGAGAGGAGGGAGGACATATTTCGCTTCAAGGAGGAAACGCACTGCAGCAGCGTCATGATCGCACGCTCGGCCGAGTGGAACTGCTCGATATTCCGGCCGACGGAGATGCTCCCCATGGATCAGGTGATTAAGGACTACCTGAAGCTCGCCGTCGATTACGATAACTCGCCGAGCAACTCCAAGTACTGCGTGCAGAACATACTGCGGGAGCTACAAGAGTCACCGCTCGGCAAGAGATTCCTCGAGACCCAAACACTCGAGCAGATTTGGTAAGAATTCACTGAGAGGGCATTTACTCAATTTATACTTCTACGAATATTCCACCTCCTTGCCATTATGATGTAACGAGAGAGAAAGGAAATTCAATCCAGTATAGAATTAGAGTATGAAATTAAAATCAGCAGTTTTTTTTTTTTAATGTTTCGCGCACTACAAATCCTTCTTTTTCAATGCTTGTTTTATTATTTCATTGATTTTAGTCGATACTGATATTGTTTAATGGGAATAAATCGACATGAATTCTTGTGAATTTCATTTTTCAAAACAAAGTTGGGCTTGTATATTGCATGGGAAATTGTTTAAATGTTATTTATTGAATACCAATGTCGTATTACATTGCCTGTTTTTCATAAATTTTTGATCTTTGATAGAAAGGAATGTCAATTTTGATCTCTACAATTGTAAAAGGCTAGTAATAATTTTGCATATTTAGGGATTGTACGCGTGTTATGTATTTTGGCATGTATATTATGAACAACCGTGTAATACAATTTTAACATATTATTTTAATATATTTTAACATATTATATGCATTACACATTATTAAAACGTTCAATTGATTCATTAGCTCTATATTTTTAATATATCACATATCCGTAAGTTTTTGATAAATTTAGATAAATATTTAAAATACACTATTGTTTCTTGTTGAAATTATAATGAAAACAAAAACAATTGTAATATATTATATGTAATGTGATATTAATTTTTACAGAAAGAAATCAGAGTAATAAGTGGAAATTTAATATGAATTTTAATTTGAAAATCTGAATAATAATACAAATTACGTTTAATCCAAATATGTCACTATACTGTGATACTCGGAAAAACATATTATTCAGAAATCTAATGAGTAGTATCATAATACGCAAATATGTTTGCACTATAGAAAATGTGTATATATTTTGATTTTAATACTCTGTTTATAAAGATAAATTTATTAAATATAGTGAGATAGAATTTCTTAATGCCATTGGTAAAAATATTTTTAATCATATTTCATAAAACCAGAAATGATATTAAATAAAAGTAGTAAATATTATTTACTAGGTAAATCATTCGCATGTTTTAATCCAAGTTAACAATCATTTCATATAAGCAATTTTTGTTGTAATGGGAAATAAAATTATATAAAACTTTAAATAGAATCCTCAGACAACAGGTGTAAAAATTTTCTTAATCCATTATTAAAAAAAAAAAAAATATATATATATATATATATATATATATATAGTAGGGTTTCATACGCTTTATAATGTGCATATTTATAAACGAAAAATATATAAAAAGTCAAATTTTAAATAATTTTTTTAAATTTCTTAACGTATTATAAATTTCAATTTATCGGCATGATTTAAGTAATGTGCTTTAAAACATAAAATATTACCTTAAATTTAAAAAATCTTCAATGCATAAACTGTTTTATTAAATTCTTTAAATACCAATCAATAATAAGGTCAAGTTACAGCAACATAAAAATGTAAAATACGCAAAACTGTAAGTGTGAAAGAATATTTAATAATATATAAAATTAAGTATTATTATAATATATAAGAATATGTCTTGAACATTATTCAATATTTCGATAAATATTAACTTTGCCTAATAAATGGTAATCAAAGTTTTATGCTCATTAAACATAAAATGATAAACTTCCAATTCCAATAGCAACAAATATTTTAGTAAATGAATACACTAAAGATGTTATTTACGTTGTCATAAATAATATTAAAATATAAAATAGTTCTTATTGATAAATATCGTTAAAGTTCTAATTTATTGAAATATTTTAAAGTTAATTGCTTAATGTGAAACGTCGAGTTCAAATGTTATTATTTGACATTGCGGCACCTTTATTTTTATATACTTTCAATTTTTATCAACAATATTAAGTGAATAATAAAAAATAATATTAATAAAAAAGGATCAATTAATAATCCATACTCATATTGCGTGTTGAAGTAATATTATATAAATATATTAATGAAAAGCAAATACAAATTAGAAACCTTTATGCTGAAATTCAAATAAAAAATTACAATAATTTGCATAAAAGTTAACGTTATTTCTTACTATTTTAACGTATTACTATAATGAATCCTATGAAAAGATTTATATTGAGAAATGTGAATAAGACGTGATTCAGTACTTAAGATTAATTTTAAAGTTCTCGGAATAAAATTTTAGCTCGTCAATGATTATATAAAAATCGCGTATGTACCGAAAATCGCTTATATTTTATTGCATCGTTTGATAAGTTTATTTAAATATTAATATAAATAGTAAAAGAATCGTAACGATAAATTATCAATTATCCCTCAATTTATGTACAAGGCAAGTCAGAATGCCATTTTACACACAAAATACGCACATTAATGGAAGGAAATTTCATCTAACTTTGAAGAAAAAAAATTTACGATAACATTTTGCATATAATTATTCAGCGTTAAGGCACATGGGTCTCGGTAGGCCGCTTTTTAAAATTGTACAAAAACTATTGACAAATAAAAACACATTTCTCGAAATATCTAATAAATCACGTGGCATTACTGGCGGCACTAAAATTAGCAAGAGGCACAGCAATTAATAGCCAATTGGTTGGAAGAGCACGGCCTGTTGGAGCTCTCGAGCCTCTTGAGCTGCGGAGCCTCCGAATTGTCTTGTCCTTGTCTCGCGCATGCATCTCGGGCTTGCCGCTTGAAGAGATGATAAGTAGTACTCGGTCTGATTGCAGCGAGGTCTGGGCCATGGGCAACTACTGCCGCGCCAAGACGCGCGAGTACAGGGGTAAGGGGTTCCAGGGTAGGTTCGAGGTCGCGCCGGAGCGCCTCGGGCTACTAGCCGGGGGCGGGAGCAAGCGGAAGCTCGAGGAGGAGGCCGAGGACGTGCAGCTCATGTGCTGCGCCTTCCTGCGGAACAAATACAGCGACGAGTCCAGTCTGCCCAAGAGTCGGCTGGCAAGGTGGACCGAGGCCAATCGCAAGAAGCTGCCCTCCTACGTTACTGCGCACGAGGAGAAGCTCTTCCGGTCGGTCGTCCTCGTCGACGGCCGCAAATACGGATCCTCATTCTGGTTTGAAAGCACAATTTTAATTAACGCATGATCTTTCCTTATTATTCAAACTGAGATTTTGCGCGGCGACGGAGGCTCGCTTAATGATCGGTAGAGCAACGATCAAGCTTACTTAAAGTATAATTAAGCTCTCCGGATTCCTGTATCTTACGTTTTATCGTTTTGCATTGTGATTGTAGTTGGTAATTTTCAATATGTTTTCAATAAGTATACACCTTGAGGGTGATATTTGGATCGGCTAAAGTTTTATTCTTACTTCAATTTAACCGGTATGGATGTATAAAATTTTGATGAATAATTTCTACTCGATATATATGCCAGGATTATATGTCACACCATGAGATGCGTTAATAAGAGTTCTTAATGCGTTAATAAGCATGAAGTGTAATTCTGTTGAAACATTCTTATTGCGTTAGAACGGACGTCGTGATAAATTTTGCGTGATAAAACAAACTCAATTATCATCTCCGTGGTCATTGTCGGTCGGATTGTAATATAATAATTAGATAATAATTATAATTAATTTGCGTGCAAAAATCAAGATTAAAAGGACCTTGTTATTTTTTTTTTTTGCTTTTAGGGAGAAGAATAAGAAGTGGGCCGAACAAGGTGCAGCGTTGGTTTGTCTTTGCGCTCTCGGAATAATTGATCCAGAAACTCTCACCAAGAGTGGCAATCTTTTATCATGACAATGAGAGCGCCGACCGATCTGCTTTAAAATGTTTACTTATTGTATATTTTTTTATTGCGTCATTAATATCGGGCATTGAGAGATTCGCCCGTTATAACATAAAATGGCGATAAGTAGCGCCTAGTGCGCTAAACCTAAATAAGATACTCGCGAGTCGCTGGAATGCAGAATGAAATCGTGACTTTTATGGATAATCGCCTTCAATTGCAATTGAACATCGATAAAAATGCTGCAGTGATCGTTGAATAAATTAGTTTTAATAGGTAAAATATTTTATATGAAAAATGTAAAAAGTCTAACTGAAAAGTATTTTTTTTATATAGTTGATCTATTATTCGTAAATATATATATGAATAAAGTTTGTATAAAAAAATTAAAATAATAAATTATGTTAAACAAGAATAGAATTTATTATTATTTAAAAAATGTCCTATCGAAATAAATCTGTCTGCAAGTGTAAGCATTAAACACCTTCATGAGATATTCCTTCTCTCTTTAATACATTTCTTTGCCCCTATTAAATTATTTAAAATCAATTTCTACAAAAACTACAACAACAATTCAACAAAAATAGCATTATCAATAGTTTATATGATTTTTTATAATCCACGATGCTTTTTTATGACAAAGACAATTACGCGATCATTCAAGCATCTCTAATTCGATTAAATTACTACATTTAACACACAAAATGTGTATTTCATTGAACCTTATTTTCTTGTATTTGTACGATTATATAATTGTTGCACTATCACATTAAAAAATCAGTCTATCATCATACATCTTATTATAATCCCAATATTTTTGTCAGATAAAACGATTAAATATATACAATACGCTATAAAAATATGTATCTCTTACAATCAATGATAAAAGTTTTGCCAAAAAATTTACATAAATTTAACGCAAATGGAATGTAAGATCAAAAAAAAATTCTATCTTGCAATTTAATTTAATAAATTTGAAAGCTATATATATATATATCTATTTTTCATAAAAATAATTATGCTAAAACGTCTTGGCAGTCTAAACCTATTAACCTAGTATTATAAAATCTTTACAAGAAGAAGTGCACTGAATATCCTAAAAAAGATCAGCGATCCTTTAAAAGGTTTTCTTTTATTATATATATATATTGTAAATTATATGATAATTTATTTCTAAAAGCCAACATGGGAGCATCGATGTAATAAAGCGCGCTTCATCCGGGAACACTGGCAACTCCCCGACAAGCATAATCCCCGTGGCTGGTCGTGGCAGAAGAGTGCTAGCAAATATCACTTATTGATCAATAATACAAACTATATAAAATTATAATGCAGATACCGGCGAGGCCAAGATGCATTTCTCGCATAATTCAGAATTCCGGTATGGACGGAAGCCAGTGGAGATTTGACCCGGAGGCGAGCTACGCATAAGGACCATAAGAATCTAAATGACGGGTATGGCAGGATATGTAGATTAGTCAGTGGTATTCGATCTTATTAGATATTTTTAGTTGTGTTTGTTGGCATATTTTATGTATAATTTCAGCTTACGGCCAGTGTGTGTAAGAAGTTGCAAGCTGCGTGTAAGATTTGATGTTGAATCGAATGGTTCTTTATTTGTTTTAGTGACATGTAATTGTAAAAGTGAACGTACAAGATGAATAATTAATTTTAGTGAGTTATATATATATCAATAGAAGTCATGTATAGCTATGGAAATCATATTTCGATATTTCCTACATTTTATAAAATGCTTGCAGAAGGAAAAGTTTATTTCACTGGTGTTCATCTTAAACATCACTTGGTATCCAATTTGTTGGCATTTTCGAAAACTTCGTCTATAACTTTATATTTTTAATTTATAATAAATAATAATTATTTACTTATTATATGATGCGATAGCAAGGTATGGAGATATTAAAGTGAGCTACATTAAACAATTAGAATTCATTAGAAGCCATTGATTGTGTAGTCGCTTTACTAAAGTTAAATAGAAAATTAATCTTGAAACTTTGATATCAAGTTGGTAAACGAAGTAAATAGTATTTAATAAACGATAAAAGTATATAATATAATTATTCAGTAGAAGCAAAATTTTAAGTGATTGGATGAATTTTCATTCAAATTATTGTTAATGATAGTTTCAAAAAAGTGATTTTAATAAGAATATATTAAATGTTTTAGAAATGTTTAATAAAAATGAAGAACCTCGTTACAATTGAAAATACAAAGTCAAATAAAAGTCCTATGTATAATTGTTTGAACGTAGTTTAAAAATATTCAATATATTAATAAGCTTTTGTTTAATATTTAGATATTATACTCGTGCATCGTTCGGCTGAGATGTTATTTAAAAAAATTATCATATCCAAACAATTGTAGAAGAAAATGTATAAGTAATTTAAAATTTAATGAAAAAAGGAAACAGAAACTAGTCGTTACATAGTGAATAATATCGATTGATGTCCCCGTATACATTTAACTATACCTTTTACTAATATCCTAATATAATAATATACCAATATACTAATATAATACTAATATACCTTTTACTAATCCGATTTATTATCTAAATAATATTTTATAAATAATTACGATAAATAATATTTTATGAAATTTTATTAGCACGACAATATGAAAATACGCAATAGTCCACAGAATAATCAAATTAAAAATCTTTAATTTAATCTTATCGTTCACTGAGCTGTTGACATATTAAAGTAATTTTAATGATAAAACATAAATATCAATGTAAATATATTAAATTGAAGTATTTGAATAATAAATGCATATATATATATATATATATATATATTTAAAATATAAATTTTATATTTTATATATAAAATAGCATATATAAAATAGTTTTTTAAATATAATTTCTGTTGCGATGCAAGTATCTATTTCAAAATATCATTGTTTTGAAGTCAACTTTTTTTTTTCAACACAACATTTTTTCCAATGTTTAAACAAAAGACAATTGCAATGATATTAATTACATTTGTACAATATTAATTGCATTTAAGAAAAATCTCTCATAAAAACGGATCACAAATCGCAAATGTCGAATAATAAACTGCGTAATACTTTCAATTAAATACGAAATATAATTTCGTATGACTTAAAATAAAATATGATTTCAAGTTCGTTTAACTTTATCGTGTCATCTCGCCGCAAAATCAAATTAGGCTCGATGGTGAAGAAACGACGTTACAAAGTCATTTTGCCGATCGTTAAAATCATCTTTTATGCATATATATATATATATGTAAATATATGTATATATATATATATATATATGTCTTCTTAATTTGTGCGATTCTTGGCAGTGGTATAATTGCAAAAGGAACCGCCTTCGTTGCCACGTCAGAGCTTAGACAAAGATCTGTTGTCCCTTATTCAAACTATTATCCCAGTAAGTATCATATTGTACGTATTGTATTGTATTTATATTTGACATTAAAGTGTACGGTAAGCGTGGATGTAGATACTGATAAATATGTCTGGAAGGTATTAATGGATTCCCTAATGATGTTAGGAATATTATAAAAGATATTTACGAAAATATTATATAAGAAGAAAATTGGATAAAAATCCCTAGCTTTTCATATATTTGGGTGAATATTACTTTGTATTTAAATATATTAAACGATAAGTTATATTATAAACAATACCATAACTTCGATTGCATATATATATTTAGATATTATAATTTTCACTTTTAACTTACTATAATATTCATTCGGTATCATCTCGTCTATATTAGATTTTAACTCAATTGATTTGAAGCTAATGAATTAATATTACAATATAATTTAATTTTTAATTCCATTTCACTATATTTATTTACCTTTTTTTTATTGATTTTCAATCAGTCATTATTTCAAATATATTTTTCAAAAATATGGTAATGTCACGACACTACCGATACTATGATAATGAACTTATTATCAAATAAAGGGGATATAAATCCGATTATATTAAAGGAAAGTTTAAGTAACAATCATTCGACGCTTTAAAGTAATATTGCATTGTATTATATTACACGTGCACTTGCTTAAATAAAATAGGATTTAAAAGTAAAGTATGAGAAAAATATATTTTCTACTATCTCTTCGATAGTGTAAGAGTTATGTATAAAATTTCTTTCTTTATCGCACGTAGACAAGAAAGAAGCCGGATATTATATCATACAGCACTATTATCACCGAGTTTTCTTTACTAGGTTTTACCGAAGAAGAGAGAAAAGAACTCAACTCGACAATTATTTATCTAAGCTACACTCCGCCTTAAGCGTTGCAATTTTTTTCCAAGATTTATCGAATTGATCTTTTCCCCAATAATACTTTTTCAAAATAAACTGCGAATAAAGTACAATAATATTATCGCAAAGAAACCTCCTAAACGGTTAAAAAGAAAAATTCTTATTACATATTTAATGTTACTTTACTCTTATTATTAATAATTCGTAAGCCCAAGCAAATTCAAAGCTGCACTCTAACCAGAAAAATATTAAATAAAATTGTTAAATTTTTATTTTACGAGCGCTCTCATAATGCACGTGTTATGGCTTGTAAAAGGCGTTTACAGTAAACAGGCATTAATGTCTTAAAGAAACGGAAATTATTAAGCTTATATTTTAACCCCCGTAACCTTTTTTTGGATAAGAGGCGCTTAAAGCAACCAGCTGATCTTATATAATCCCGTTCGGAAACCTTTCGAAGAAAGTTCGACCCTTTCTAGTGGATTATCTTTACGTAAACGCAGGGCACATCACGAGCGAACTTCTCGCTTCCGGAAAATGCACGCGACTCCTGCCTCCGCTGCATAATCTTAAACTACGCGGAAGCCCTCCACATCCTCTACTTTTTATGGAACTGCGTGCTCGTCAATGCCAACTGCCGGGCGCACACCTCATATCACCTCATATCACCTCATATCGCCTTACCAACTCGTTATTTCTCATCCTCCGCTCGTGTCTCGACGCTCTTCAAGGCTCCTCCGCCAGCCTCAGCTCCCTCCGTCTTATGTGCGTCCGAGTGATCCGAGCGCGTCCTTTTACCAAGGATTCGCTCTTGAGAGAGAGAGAGAGAGAGCATTTTAAATTAAAAATTCACGTTGAAGGGTTGCGCCGTGTTGATTTACGTTGGCGTGCAAGCAATTTATACAATAAAGTGGGTTTACTTTTAAAAAAATTTACACTCAACTTTATTGTGTTCGCTTGCATTCCCATGCACGATGGAAATAATAAAAATGCCTTACCAACCAACGGTTTCATTAAATGGCTAAATTTAGCTGAGAATATTTTATGAGTATAGTAAAATAATCAACCCTCGGGAAAGTAGGCTAATGGCCTCGCAGAGTATTATGAAAAAAAATTACTCGTTTTATTTTTTAAATATTATTGTTTTAATAAATTTTGCATTCTAGCGATAATAATGGTAGCAAGTCAGGGAAGATGAAGAATACGTTGAATGACTAGGGTCTTGATATTGTGATATTTCTTCCAAGTACGTATTTTTCAATTTTAGGATTACTTTAGGATTATTTTACGATGCAGATAATAATGGAATAAGCAAGAATATCGCGTCTACTTATTCGGAAATGCCGTATCTTACTTTTGCCAAAACTCTTTCGCTTATCTGCCTTCGAGGATAAAAATGCTTTGGCACTACGGATTATTTCTCTTGCTCTTACATTATTATTTTTATGCTAGTACGTGAACTACGTATCGAACGATAGTATATTTGGTAATTTAATTTTTAAACCATTGTACCTCTATAAACTACAGAAGCAGCGAGATATTTTGCGTAATAAATTCAACAATTGAAAGTTAAAGTGGCTCGAAAGTAAAACCTAAAACTATCTATACGTGCAAAAAAATGTTATAAATGAGGAGAAGATGGTTACTGTGGAGCTTCCAACTTGAGAGCGAACCAAACTTATCGAATAACAAATATATATTTATATATATATATATATATATATATATATATATATATATGTATATATATGTATATATAATGCCAAAAAGACAGTGCTAAAGGAATGAAGCCAGGAATGGAAAAATGTTCGTAGCGAGCACATAATATAATAGCAGCCCTAAACCAATTTTCCGGAAATACGT
Source organism: Ceratosolen corneri (assembly GCA_030522565.1). Taxonomy (NCBI): domain Eukaryota; kingdom Metazoa; phylum Arthropoda; class Insecta; order Hymenoptera; family Agaonidae; genus Ceratosolen; species Ceratosolen corneri. The sequence goes on from JAPYYT010000459.1 coordinate 58,810, forward strand.
CTTAGCCCAATCCTTATTGAGCATAAATCCGATTGGCCGTCCTCCCGCGATTATGGTGATATTCCGATCCGGCCAGGTCAACGCTACACTTCCCGGAAAGTTTTACGAGGGATCAAGCTAATAACACGTAGACCTGCGCTTCCGAATTATTATAACGGTACGAGGCCGTCAAAATCTAACCGACGGAAAAATAGATAATAACCAATTCGCCAGAGGAAAAGATTTCTCCTGACCTTTTACCAAGTTGCGTTCACTAGACGCTTCGACAACGCTTCCCCCCCCCCTCAACTACGCCTGGATCCATCGATTCTCCATTCGCTTACGTCGTGGCTTACTAAATCTGCCGTCCAAGCACAAAATTCCTCTCTTTACATTATTTCCCCCTCGAATAATTAATGATAGATTTTTGCCACCGTTCCCATCCCCACAATAAGCCTTCTTTTCAATTTCTTAATTCTTTGTTGGAATTTATATACAAGAAGTTGGCTATAATTGGAAACTCTCTATATATATATATATCGGTGTATCTTATAACACATTTAATAATCACATTTCCTAGTCATTTTCCGTAATATAAATTGTTTTTTTTTTTTCATTATAAATTATTGTTTGATTGAACGAGATTTATATATTTGATCTATAATCAATTAAATAAAACAATTAATTAAACAGTTTGTACTTTGAAAAGGCATTTTGTCAAAACAATTTAATTAGAATGTTTTGAAAATATAACGCTACAGTGTTATAATAATTAAAATGATGTATTATATTATTGTATTGTTTTATTTGCATTGTAATGTAAAAATATTTATGAATGTTTTGATGTAAATTGAACTTCACTTAAAGGTGTTACTTTTTAATCAAATGGTTAAAGTTATTCTACTTTTTCTGGGTTTATATTTTCATAATTAATAAGCCTATATTTCATTTTAAATATTTAATTTCTCCTGTGGATTTTAATTTCGACAGTATTATAGAACTTTTTTGCTTTTAGCCTTTATTAATATAAATAACTGTTTAATTATCAGACTTACTATAAAATTCTGAAACACGCACAATCAATGCAATAGTAAAATTCTTATTCATCTCGAAAGCTTTTAATTTCATATAAATTATCGTAATCCTTAAATAATTCCGTTACAATACGATGTATTTTAAAGGATTAAAAAAACTTTTTGTAAAATCTAAGAGATCTATTGCAAGAACACAGAACAATATTGATCGGTTACATTTTCATACTTATCTAATTACCTTATAGAAGCGTATAGAGATGTGAGAATTTTTCGAAGGATATTAGATGCACGAGTACAATTATTCTGTAAAATTAATAAATCACTCGCTAATGGGAAAATATGAAATAAGGTTTCAATAAGGTTCAGAAATAAGGTCATCACAAAATGACAATTTATTTACGTAGAACTCGATGGACATCTTTTGATATTTCCTTAATTCGTTTATAATTGAAGGGATGAATATTTCATTTAATATTTATGCAATATTTAACGTGGAAAAATTATTAAATGCACATCAATAATAGTCAAATGAACAAAGAGAACCACATTAACTAACAGTAATAATTCGTTTCTTTTAACGAACTTTGAAATTTTGTATTGATAATAAAAAAATCTCTCTCTCTCTCTCTCTCTCTCTCCGTCATACACACACGAGCGCTCATTATGTCTTTATCTTCTATCGCCGTGTTACCGCGTGTACCTTTCATTAAACAATCACTTAAATATAATATTGGTAGTTTAACTTTAAAAATTGCAAATTTTATGCTTCACATTCGGCCAATAAGCTATTTCTTTACAAGTAAAATATTATAAATTACGCATGCCATTTGCTTACTCAACAAGTCAAAATCTTCACATTGCTCATTAAAAGCAATGCGAAAAACAAGAGGCCGTTTCCCATTTCCCATTAAATTCCGATTAAAAACGAGCATCGATTCTCCTTCTCAATGAACCTGCCAGCACTCATTGCCATACCTACCCCCGTACCCCCTAGGTAAGCTCGACTTGAAAACCTCGATCGAGGACTTCGGACTCCCCTTACCTTCCCGACTATTACACTACCTACGAGAGCCCTGGGCTTTTGGCTGCTGAGCGACGTACAAAGCGAGTGCCTTTTTGTTTTTACGACACGTCGTTCGGAAGATTACTTAAGTACGTAGTGGTGGCAGATCTGCCTCGGGCTTATCTCACTGCTCTCCCAGCTATGGACCACGAGACGGATCTGGTGCATGAGGAACGAGAGGCAGGCCAGCGCCGATAGAGTACGACTCGGTCCTCAGCGATGATTAGGAGGGGTGGGGGTGGGGGGAGGGGAGGGGAAGGGGTTCGAAAAGGAGGATGATTGCTCCGATAAGGTTCGGTCGTGCTTCGCTACTATCGGCAATCGACGTAATCCGAATTACCGAATGCGTAATTGCAATTGACTGTAATTTTCGTAAATTGTATCGTAGTCTCGGATATTACAGTCCTCATATTTTTTTATTATTTGCGAAGTTTATTAACGATCTTTACATAACAACAACTTCTTTAAGTAAAAGGAATCGTTCTTAATTTGTTAATGTCTAGAAGTAGGAATTTTCATTTACCGATTGATGATATTTTTGAAAACATAGAAACCTCTTGAAATTAAATTTTATTTTCTAGAAGTATTTCGCAAAATATTCTCGACAATTATAAAAAATATTTGTGCTGAGAAAGTACTTTTATTTAAAAGTCTGTTCATTTGACGTTTACAACTGCAAAATACCAGTAACGTTTAATAAGAATTCATAATCGAGATTATATTATAAAGATTTATGTTTATACAACAATGTGGCATGAAACACCACAAGAGATGACAGATTTTCCTAATAAAATTCTTTTTATTCTTCGGTTGGATCGACATCAATACATTTTGCGAATAATTCAAAATAATTATCCACTAACATCGCCTGATTATTATGAATTGCAAGATAAATATAATACTCTCTTCGATCCACTTTTTTGCTATTTTAAGCTTCTAACAATTGTAAAATAATTCTCTTTAATTTTACTGATAATGATATTATCTACGTATGTAATGTCAAAGTAATCAATTACATGCATTTATAACGAATAATAATATCAATGTTCAAATAATTAAAAATTTCGTTTAAATTTCAATGGACTTTCAAATCCTGCTTACAACCATAAAATTCAATTGCCAAAGAAACTTGTATAAATCCATTGGCTCTTATTTCTTTTTGCGTATGCCTGCATGCACGCATACGTTTACATAAACACATGCACATATACGTACGCCTGCATGTGCGTATATACATTTACGCAAGATAATTCATAAAATTCGTATAGAAATATTGACAATTTTTTTCCTTTTATTTTTCATTCAATTATTCGTTTAGTTAATTTATGAAACGGCAAAATATTGATTCCACGACGAAAACAAAACCCGCATGAGCGAATACGTGGCAAACTACGTCAAGACAAGCTGAAAATTGCATTCGAGCGCGAAATTTGCGACCTTCGCCACCACTGAAGTATCCCACGTCTTAAGATGGAAGACTAATTAAGAAATTACCAGCAAAAACCAAGATGCTCTTGCGTCTTAAAGATAAGAATAGAATTCGAAGGCAAAAAAACGGATGGAGGCAGATAGGGAGTAGCTTTGACAAATTAAAGCGGTGTGGGTGAATATAATTAAATTTCATCGACTGGTGATTAGTTATTTTGCCGTTTTAATGTAACGAATGATAGTTAATTAAATGAGCGCTAATTAAACTTTCAATTCATTATGATGCGATACATCGATACATTCGGCCACTGTTCATACTACGAACTTCCTTCTTTAATATTATTATATTATTTTTAACAAAAATATCTACAATCCGATAAATAATTTCTAAAATATTTTAATAAGATGTATTTATAATATAATAAGATATATATTATTATATATAATAATGGTATTGGCAAATAGAAATTTATGCAATATAATTAAGAGAGACCGTATAACAGGAATTCGCTCCAACTTCTAATAACAATAGCATCTTATATATTTGTATTATAAAAAAAATGTAAATTTCCGAGCACATTTGATAATTATTTGATTTTCAGTAATAGATTTAAAATATCGCATTACATTATAAATTGACATGGGACAACTAACTTGGAAAACTTTCTATTCCGGCGATGCACATATATTGTTAATTAGGCTATCGCTTAATGGAGTTGCCAATCCAAGTAGAGTGAAAAGAAATTATTGCCGAAACTGCATGTACTCTTATGTATCAACAAGGTGAAAATTAATAGAAACGTTGGATCCATTAAGAAAACGTGATATGCTAATTGATTTCGAAAACTTTTCTTGCTCTGCTTTATTTGAATATTCACGTGATGTATTGTTATTGAAGTAAAAACACGTTTTTTAAATTATATTTTATGTGTAATTGTTTAATTAAAAATGTATAAAAATGTGCTTTTACGATGTTAGATGCTTTGTGTTATTACTAATAAATGTTCAAATAATGTATGTCTTTAAACAAAAAAAGATCTTTCATTAAACGTAAATCGTGTACAATATTTTGCAACTGATTCGCTTGCATGACAACATATGGAACAAAATCAATAAACGATGCTATCTTTCACATTTCTCTTTAATAGCTCAACAATAGCTTAAGCAACTCAACAAAGCTGTAAAATGGAATTATCATAAGGAGATACCTCTTACTAAGTCATTTCCCTTAAATTCCTATTTTTCATGCCTCTGTCACTCAACAGGCACACCACTTTCAAATTGAAAGTACCTTTTAAAGAATACTCGGATTTTTAATGTACCCCCTCCCCCCACCCCCCACCCCCCGCTCTCTCTCTCGCTCGCTCACAAATACGCGCGCGCATAGTGGTGTCATTAGCAGTCTCGAGTGGTATGAATTACGATAATCCAAGTCACGTGAGACTTAAGAATTCTTGCAGGCTCGCTGGTACGGTTCCAAAAGTTTCCAAAATACGCGATCGGCCATTGGCTCCAGAAGCCGAGGGAGCGTACGACGGACTCCGTCCTCCGCGCGCCCGGATGCTCCATCCGAGCCAAATCCCCCGGTGGACTAGAACGTCACGAAGAAATAGGCGACTGCGGTGACCGAGAAGCGCCAATTCATCCACTAGGACGAGGACGACGGCCTTCAATATCTCGAGCTAAGAATGTCGGTCGATGCAGCATCGACATCGATTGTAAGGAGATGCTCCAAGAGCTTTTTGGGATATTGTGAACAATATCCGAATGCCGAAGCTTTTGCTTAATCGCATGCCTTTCGTTAGCCGTAGACGTCTAAATTATTGATTTCGGGCCTGAGCTCGTTAATCGAATGTGGACGATACCATAAGGACGAGAACAAATGTTAAAAATTCTTTACCGATTACTTTTGATTGTAACTTTTATGTGCAAATGTCGTGCTCATTAGTCAAATCACGTTTACGACGAGCAATAGGATTATAGGCATGAACGACTTCAACAAAGACTCGTTAGTGAGGTAGAAAGAGAAATACTGCCAAGACATACAATCCAAAGACCAAGCATCGGGTATAAAACCAGGGTGGCTGGGAATATACGTAAAGACAGTTTTATTGGTCACGTACTTACATGTAGAAATCCGATAATAAGTTTTTGAACAGCTAAAGTTCCTTTCCAGCAAATCTCCTCTCTCTCTCTCTCTCTCTCTTGATTGTCTCGTTCACGATTAGTCTTTAAATCGATACAGAGTATCACCTTTGAGATTTCGATAACATTTTCAAATTATAAATAAAAATTTAACAACTGACGGAAACTTCCCTTCTCCTATACAATAAGAATTTTCAAGCTGTATGCATAAATTAGATTGAATATTTTTTAGGTTATTACGTTTTCAAAAGCCTAATAAAGAAATCTTCAATGACAAAGCTAATGTTTGTAGGTCCGAGTGAGTGTACAATGTACTTTAGCAATGGAGTGTACCAATGCAAAAACATTAATACTCGCATTATTTATATTCTGTAATAAATAATTCTAAATTCTAATAAATAATTAATATAATAATGAATATAATGAACAATAATTGACTCGTATTCTATAAAAAAGAGTTAAATATTTTTTTATAAATTTGTATGCATTTGCGAATTAACGTTCTTCTTCCTATTCGTTATTACAGATTTATAATTATGCTTATGCATTGAATTTTTAAAATAGATTGAATATTCAACTGCAAGGGATGCCCATAGACATATTTGCCAGAAATATTTGCCGATTTTTATATTCAGCAAGGTAGATGGATTCCTTCAACAATTGCTAATATTTTTTACTTGCTAGAATCAGCTGCAGAGACAAGAAAAAGTTAATCAAGATGTGAGAAGATCATGGGTATTAATAAATCAATAAGATTGTAAGATATAATGTAATGTAATAAAAACTTCAATAAGATAATAAGATATTTTTAATGCTGAATTCACAAAGATGATTGTTCTTTTATCCCAATAATAAAATAAAAGAAATTCGTACTTCCTTAAACTCAAATATATAATTCATACATAAAGCGGAACAAACGCAGTGAATGGTACGAAAATTTCCATACATAAATCTTGATTTTAACAATCATTAATAATAAAATCGTTAAAAGAAAGAAATTTCACATTTACTAATATGATAAAATGTAAAAAAAAGGCTTTTATCAATTTTTTCATCGTAAAGACAATATCTGCATGCCAACATTAAGAGTAAAATTTAATAAATAAGATTTCTCGAACATCCTAAATGTAAATATTGATTATTTGTTAGAAACACAACTTTCCTTGACACTCGCATAGAGAAAATAAATTCTCTCAAAAAAAAAAATAATATTGTTGAACACATTGTTTATAAAATCGTATCCTTAGCTCAGTGTTCTTATTCATGCAAATATTCAAATGTATGTGCCATTCCGCTTGGAAGTAAGTAAAAATTTAACTTGAATTTAATAAATCACTATGAATTTGATATTAAGAATATAAATGGCTTTTATAGATGAGAAAATGTTGGATTTTCACAAAATCTACTGCAACGGAAACATTGATGAACGATCTTCCATAATAGCCACAAAACTGCGAATACTATCATTACTTTAATTAAGAGAATAGCGAATTATCCGTGACGTATCATTGGAACGATATTTTCTCACATTTAATCCAACAACCATTCCATAATATTTAGGTTTCGCTTACTTAAAACTTCGCAGGCCATTAATTTATTAAAATCCAAACTTCATCGTCCGCAACTCGTGTCCAAATATTGCTTTAACGCTCGCCTTATCGCGAAGAATTAGAGGTTTAAGCGCACATCGATATTTCACGCTAAAACGGAGATTTAAAGCTCGCCGGAAAGTTTTAAGCAGCAACGTGTACGATTTGCATGTCGCAGCTGCTGGTGGCCACCAGCATAATCTCAACGATCTACCGACTAGTTATGGCAGTCGTGCTCGTCCGTATAATGATCGAGATAAGATCCGAGGGACGGCTGGCCCCGAGCACATTGCTCTTTTTTATTATCGCGGGCGGACTCGTGACCACTCGTGACTCCTCCATCTAGACGCGAGTCGAGCTGCATCCTTTATGTGGAGGTCATCCTCCACGTCACCCTGCCATCCACGTATATGCTCCTCGGCATCCTCTCCCTACTTAACACGAACAACATTAGCCGGGCAACGAGGGATGCAGTCGAGATTGCTCCGGATACCCTCGTAATATCTTGCTTTTGATATACCTGCATCTCAACTATATCTCACCAACGGAATGGTACATCTCGGTATAGCAATCGTTTCCTGGACGAACGACACTTTATGACTGACTGTGGCAGGTCTTCGAGAGGAGCTTCATAAAAAATAAATTGCGCGTCTCTTTCAGTCGTTACTTTATAAAGTGCCCCATTGCTTATACGACCAATGATGTCGGACTTTACTTGGTGCAAATAATCATTGTTTAAATAATGATGCATTGGGCAAGTTATTTCGCAGCAATGTCTCTTAGGTGGAGCAACAGAGTGAAAGTAGGATTGGTCGATTGAGTAAGACGTTGAATAAAAATATTAAGAACGAGAAGGGAAATTATAAAATGGAAAAGTTTGTACTCGATTATTTTTGTAATCTCTTAATTTAATTGATTAGCAACAGTATTTATGTAGTAACGAAATGCGTAATCGATTTATATTCATACGACGGCTTCAATGTTTTCAGCTTTTGATTAACTAAATCATAAAATATGTATATATATATATTTTGTGAAACGAAAACAAAGATAATTCATAATTGAAATTCTTAATCAAACTTTCATTGAATATTTACGAAATAAATATGCTTTTGTTCATTGGCTCTTACGCGTTATTTACATTTATCCTTAAATGGCAAACGCACACTCAAATTCTGTCTCGCAAAAATTTACTTAAAAGCACAACACAACAATAAATGATCACAATAAAATCCAGACCATAATATTATTCGTGTGATCGGGCTCTATTGCTTTTGACCTGACAACGTCTTGAATAATGCGTGCTGAGACCACCGGGTCTCCTAAGCCAATACGACGTGTTTTCTTGGATGAAACGACCGCGATAAAAGAAGCGCATAAACACGAGGCATCGACAATGGCTCATGACTATTGACGCCCAAGGCTAATGAAGTCCATGGCCACGAGGAGCCCAACACCTCCAACGAAACCTCGAGTTCGGACAGAGACAGTTACGGCGATGATATCCCAAGCCTCCGCTACAGCGACAACTTCCTCGTATCATCAAACTGGCTGCACGATATGGCCTTTGGCAAGGGCGAAGTCCAGTGTCTGGAGGTCAAGGAGGAGATATTCTGGTGGCTGTCCTTTGAAGCTTACCTCGAGCCCATCAAACAAGGATGAGAAACAGGAGGTACTTTGTTATTGCTGTTTGGTGCAATTACAGTCTCCGTAAAATAAATGCCAAGCGCTGCTTACTGCATTCCGTATTCCAAAGCTTATAAATCATCTATTAAAGTAGTTGCATTTAAAGTATACTGAAGTATGTATAATATATAACATAAGATAGAAAAAGCATGAAAGTTTATGGCTCTTTCAAGCATACGAAATATGCCTTTAGGGAGGAAAGAAAAGGAAGGAGCGCCATTGTTTTTTCTATGGTAAAACGTAAAAGTTGAAGACTCGAAGTTAAAAGCCCTTGAATAAATATTGATAAAATTTGATAAAAGTAAGAAAACAATATCAAATTAATTATTCGCTTAAAGTAGAAATTGCCCACTTAGTTAAATTAGGATTAAAATACAAAAGAAAACACATTTTTCAATACTGTTGTTGAATAAAGAATTTTAAAAATAGTCAAGCAAATATTTTGGTAATCGTTGAATTATATATCGATTATATTAAATAATAATTTTATACTTTTTCTATATATTCTTATTAAATTAGAATATTTAATATTTAAAAGTTTAAATATTCAGTATTTGTAATTCATTGCACTATTTCCTATTAAAAAGATTTTTTACATATTTCACAATGACAATTGAAAATTATCGAAATTAAACATTTCAATTTATCAGATACAAATAGCCAAGTAAATGAAAGATTTGAGGGTGTTACGGAAATAATTCTTCTGTATATTTAAATTCTCGCCTTAATGAAAGGAGAAGTAAATAGTGGAAGGGGAGAGCTAGGTAAGAAAATTTAAAAAACAATACAAATTAATGAATAAATTTAATCCGTAGGGAATTTATTGATAATAATAAATGAAAAGATAAAACGTTAACAAATAAACCAAAGTTGAAGAGGTGTGTCTTGAAGCTGATCGGACTTGAGTTTCACCTTTAATTAGCTCGAACTCAATTTTCAATCCTTATTTAATCTTACTATTGTTGAATTTATAATGCATTGTTTAAGCACCAACTTAAATAAATTTAAATAAACCGTCCGGCAAGATTTTCTTCTCGCTGATTCTTAGCTCATACAAGTATCATTATTTAAACTTTTTCCCGCCTTTAGCAATAATCTCTACGAGCGTACATAAACTCCCTGGCAAGATTATCAATATTAGAGACAAAAGAAGAGAAGCGTCACATTATTGTTTTCATGCGCTTTCCTCCGCTTATTATTGATAAATGTCATTTTGTCTATATTGTTGAATCTCCAGCTTAGCAAGGAAGGAAAGTCAACTCGAAAAATTAGAAGAATTAAAAAGTTCATCTGCTCTCAACTGCTTTGATATTCTGGAAATCTGGGCAAGAGGGACCAGTGCATTCTTAGTTCTTTATGATAAAATCATTATTTGTTATCTATTTGTATTTATTTGTAACCTAATAAGGATACTTGTATATACGATGGCCTCATGGAGTAAAATACAAGATCACATATGACAGTTATAAAACAGGATTAGCATTTAGGCCATAATTTTATTTTAACTAATATTTTTGTATGTGTATTTTTTAACAAATGAATGTTTATAAAAACATTTATATTTGGGGCCAATTGGTTGTCTCTTCTTGTATTGTATTCGTTGGTAGTCTGTAACTTCAATTTGTAGCAATGCTCTTTCATCGTTTGGACACGTTTTATGACGAAAGTTAATTTAGGTTGATATTATTGTAATAAGGTTTATAAATTTATTATTCTTCAATGTCAAAAATTTATTTTATTCTTATTATTATTCAAATTTATTAAACAATAATATATTATTTTTTGCGAGCCTTTTTAAAATTATAATATCACACGAAAGATTTAAGTAAGAAAAATAATGAAGATGTTTTTTAACTATTTTTATGAAACTACTTCTGCGTTTAAAAAATAATAGCTATAAATATTATAAACTTACATTAATAGTTTTGTAGCAGTTTTCATATTTATATTATATATAATTTTCTAGGCATTCATGTACTGGTTAAATTTGAACAAGTCTTAATATACTTATTTAAAAATTTTAATTAGTCTACATACGTGAAATCAACAACGATGCAGTTTAATTTAAAAAAAGTGTCGTAAATTTAATTTTTTTTTATGCTCTTAGTAATTGTAAACTTGTAAAACATTTTACTTAATAGTAGAAAAAGTGAAGCAACACAGATATACTTAGTAAATATTGTTTTATTTTTTTATCTTAAAGATTCTTAAAAAACGGCCTAAATTTATTTGCATTTAACGTATGAGTATGTAAAACATAAATCGATTGAAATATAATAAATCTATAAAATTTAGGTTCATAAACACAAACATTCATAACATATAAGTCTTCTAACCGAATAACTGAAGGTTCATTTTTAACAAAAAAATTATCATTTCATAGGATCAATTATAAAATTTTCTTTTTGTCTTCGTTTCATCCTATAATTTATAAAATATAATTAAATCTGGCAAATACATTATTAATATTTTAAAACATATTCTATATCAATATTATATATATTTCTTTCAATCGAGTAATATTAAATTAATTTCTTTTCATTAAAAACAACCATCTAGTTTCATTAAACTTTTTATAGTTTCTAAAGTAAATGTAATATGTCGTCGGTGCTTGCCATAAAAGTAAATGAGATTTAAATAACAGCTGAATACTATTTATCTATTTATCAAACAGTCTATCTTATAGTTCATATGTTTTATCTATATTTTAAAATGAAGAATCATAATTTTAGTTAGAAGTTGTATTAATCTAAAGAAAAATCAAACATCCAATTCGGAAAATTGAAACGCATATTAATTGAACCTCGGCATATATCGTCGATAAAATAAGACAACACAATTAATTTGTAAAAGTGGAAAACACGAAATTTAATCACACTTAAGGAAGAAATAAATTTGTCTCGTGTTATTTAAATTATGATTAATTATAGTACTGATTTAATTCATTAAAGAGATCGGAATTTGTAAACAAAATATATGTACATATTATTTCATATTTCAAGATAATACTAATATTTTTTATAGAGTGCATATCATATTAAAATATTCCATAAATATTCGGTAAAAAAAATCTGTTAATTTTGGCAATTAATTTTGGTAATTTTGTTTAGACAAATCTTCAAAATTAACCGACAACTTGTATAAAAAATTGTCCTTAAAATTATTTGTGTATATTTTTTGATAATTAAAGTCGATTAATGATGTTCATTGATCAAATTATTGCAAGAAATAACCGTAAAAATTCTTATGCCCATACATTTAGTTATAAAGTTTTAAAGAATTTAGATGAATACGTACAAAATGGTATTTAATTATAATGGATTTTATGTGCGCGCGTGTCTGTCATTGTAAATACGATAAAAGATAAAATAAAAATATTGTATTACACTCGTCAATAATTCTAACTCAATAGCAAAAAAACTGCAGATAATTCAGATTCTTTATTTAACGTTTTAATTAATAAATTTTGTTCTTAATTATAAATTAGTATGCAAACGTTAATAACTTTACAGAGGGTTTTTTTTCTTTTTAAACACTTTATTGTTAGGTAATGGAGGTTTCATGTCAAAGCGAATGTCTCAACACTCTTGCAAGTACTGCAAAGGCGGCGAACAACGATTTTGGAGGAAGGAAATAATCGCAAATGGAGAATCACGAATAGGATATTTACGCCACTGAAAGAAATTTCGTCGGCGTGACATTACAGAGTCGATCGACTAGAGCTTTGCAGGCGTACGAAGATTTCGCATTTGCCGTTGAAGAAGTTAGGATAGAAGAAAATATTAATATATGAATGAATCATGAAAGCAGAAAAAGTTGAGCGACATTTTGCAGGAAGAAATACAGAATGCATTAGCTCGAGCTAACCGGAGTCCATGAATCGGTTGTTAAAAGGAACTTCAAAATCCCGCTACCCACAAGCGACAAATTACTTCTTTTGACACTGTAGAGAAATATACTCCAATATTGTTTCAGTGCCGTCGGATCAATCAGTCACACCCAAAACTAATAAATCTAAATGAAGCCGAATCACAAGAGTCCGCCACGACAGCGAGAGGACGAACGGAGAGAGAGAGAGAGAGCGAGGTAGGGGATGGTTATTGTGGGAGG